>PVIH01003807.1:59276-152601 GCA_004025045.1 Sigmodon hispidus
TTTTTTTTTTTTTTTTTTTTTTTTTTTTTTTTTTTTTTTTTTTTTTTTTTTTTTTTTTTTATTGCCTTGTGGTTGTTCCATGGCAAAGAAGTGTAACTAGTACCACAATCATGCTCAATAGCCTGGGGCCGTATATCACAAGCCCTGAAGTATAATCTGTTAAATAGATGCTAGCATTTAAATATCCACATCATGAGAGAAGGACTGAGGACTTTGAAATTCGGACCCTGTCCAGAGGTGAGCAATTTCCAGTAACTGATCTCCCATCTGGAAAGTCACTCCCTGGGACCAAAGTAAATCTGTAGAGTCTGATCCCAGACTCTCCTTAGCAGACAGGACTAGGGTTAGGCTGTGAGGGGCTCCTCTAGCCACACCTAAAAGAGGGGACCTTGCATAGCCAGCCCGGCCTCCAAGAGCATCAGCTGAGAAATTCAGACTCTGTCCAGAGGTGAGCAAGTTCCAGTGCCTGAGCCCCCATCTGGAAAGCCACTCACCAGGAGCAAGGTCAATCTGTAGAGTCTGATCCAAGACTCTCTTTAGCAGAGAGGACTAGGGTTTGGCTGTGAGGGCCTCCTCTAGCCACACTTAAAAGAGGGGACCTTGCATGGCCGGACCTTGCCTACAGGGTGAACTGCATCATCAGAGAAGGACTGAGGCTTTGAAATTCAGACCCCTGTCCAGAGCAGAGTCAGAGATCAAGCATACCCCTTGCTCAGAGGAGACAGGGGACACACAAGCCCTCTTGCCAAAGCTGACTAGGAGTGAACCACTGAAGCCATGGGAAGTAGCCAGTGTAAAAATATATATAATAGTATAAAGAACAACAGAGCAACTCCAGAAGAAACTGGTGGTTCTACAACTATAAGACCTGAACGCTTTGGAATTCAATATGGCGGTTTCTCAGAAAATTGAGAACCAATCTCCCCAAGGACCCAGCAATACCACTTCTGGGTGTATACCCTAAAGAGGCACATTCACACTCCAAAGGTATTAGCTCAACTATGTTCATAGCAGCATTATTTGTAATAGCACGAACCTGGAAACAACCTAGATGTCCCTCAACTGAAGAATGGATTAACAAACTGTAGTACATCTACACAATGGAATACTACTCAGCAGTAAGAAAAAATGATATCCTAAAATTCACAGGCAAATGGATGGATTTGGAGAATATCCTCCTGAGCGAGGTATCATAAAGTCAGAAAGATAAGCAGGGGATGTACTCACTCACTAGTGGTCTCTAAACAAACAAACACGAAAAAAAGCCAAGCATGCCCAGGCTGCAAACCAAGACCACTGAACAGCTTGGGATCAGAAACACCCTGGACTGACCCTTCGGATCCCACTCCAACTATAGGAACACCTGACTCACTCTTGAGGGAGGGGGGACAAAACTGCATTTGCCAGGAGTGGAGAATGATCTAAGCATTATTGGGTCAGTGGGACTATAGGACTGTCTGCTGCCTGCCCAGGGAGGGGATCAGGAGTTGTGGATAAGAAAAAATGACCTGATGTGGTAGGAGGGAGAAGGGACCTTGAATAAGGATATACAGTGAGGAAAAAGAAAATATTCAGAGGGAAAGCTGAACACAAAGTAAATATATGTGTAGTAATCTTATTTGCATTATCACCCTTGATAAGTCATACTTAAGATTTTTATCTTCTTCATAGTTATTGTTAACTTATCAGCATTTTAAATTCATTTTACTGTTTTTCTTGATAAATACAAAATAAATAAAGAAGAAAAAAAAAGAAAAGAAAAAAAAGACCTGAACAGAGCAATGAAAAGAAAACAGAAAGAAACAACACCAAAAACACTTTTATGAAGATTATTTAAGCCTTCAAAGAAGATATTAAAAATTCCCATAAAGAAATAGAAAAAAAACTACAAACAAAAAATTAGAAGAGATGAACAAATCCTGGAAGGAAAACCAAGAAAAGGTAAACCAAAAAAAATGTAAGAACCATTCCAGGAAGTAAAAGCTGAAATAGAAACAATAAAAAAGTCATAAAATGAGGCAAAGATGAAAATAGAAAATCTGAAGAAAAGGGTTAAAACTACAGATACAAGCATAACCAACAGAATCCAGGAGATGGAAGAGAAAATCTGTGAAGTGGAAGACTCAGTAGCAGAATTAGATACATCAGTCAAAGAAAATACTATAACCAAAAATGTTATAACACAAAATGTTCAGAAAATCTGAGACACCATGAAAAGACCTAACTTGAGAATAATAGCAATAGAAGGAGGAGAAGAATACCAGCTCAAAAACAGAGATAATGTATTCAATAAAATCATAAAAGAAAACTTTCCTAACACAAGGAAGGAAATACCTATAAAGATACTGAAGGTAACAGAATACCAAATAGATATGACCACCAAAAAAAGGCAGCTCGCCACATAATAATCAAGCCTCAAAACAAACAGAAGAAAAAAATTTAAGAGATGCAAAAAAAAAAGGGCCAACTTACTTATAAAGGCAGACTATTCAATGGAAACAGTGAAAGCAAGACGTTTCTGGTTAGAAGTTATACAGACACTAAAAGAGCATGGCTGCCAAACTAGACTACTATACCCAGCAAAATAATCAATCACCACAGATACAGTAAACAAGATATTTTATGACAAAGTCAGACTGAAACAATACCTATTGACCAATTCAGCCCTCCAGAAAGCATTAGAGGGAAAACTCCAACCTAAGGATCCCAGATACACCCATGAAACCACAAACATTCAATAATACCACAGAAAAAAAAAACCAAAGAAAGGAATTACATACAAGCCACCACTAGAAATAGCAGGAACTATCAATCAGTGGTCACTAATATCCCTTAAAATAAAAGGACTCAACTAACCTATAAAAAGACACACACTAACATGATTGCTACAAAAACAGATGCCATCTTTCTGTTGCCTAAAATAAAAACACCTAAACCACAAAGACAGACACAGGCTCAGAGTAAAGGGTTGAGAAAAGATTTCCGAATCAAATGGCCCTAAGAAACAAGCTGGTGTTGCCATCATAATATCTAACAAAGTAGACTTTATGCTAAAAGAATTAAAAGGACCAAGATAGTCATTACTTATAGATCGCACAAAAAATTGGTCAAGAGGAGATTTCAATCCTGAATATTTATGCCCCTAATATAAGGGCATCTACATATGTAAAGGAAACACTGCTAAAGCTCAAATCTCACATCAATTCTCATACCCTAATAGTGGGAGACTTTAGTATCTACTTTCACCACTGGATAGGTCAACCAGACAGAGACTCAACAGAGAAATAAGGGGTCTAAAAGAGGTTAATGATGCAAATGTATTTAATAGATATTTACAAAAGCGTTTACCCAAATGCAAAGGAATATACATATTTCTCAGCTCCTCATGGAACTTTTTCTAAAATTGACCACATAATTGTTCATAAGGCAAATAACAACAGATATCAAAAAAAGGAAATAGTTCCTTATATCATATCTGACCATGATTGCCTAAAATTAGAGTTCAACAACATTAAAAATCATACAAGCCTACCAACTCATGGAAACTAAACATCACTAAGCTGAATCACCTCTGGGTCAAGGAAGAAAGTAAGAAAGAAATCAAAGTCTTCCTAGAATTTAAAGAAAATGAATCCACAACATACCCAAACTTGTGGGACACAATGAAAGCAGTCTTGAGAGGAAAATTCATAGCACTAGATGCCTATATGAAAAACCTAGAGAAATCCCACATTAGAAAACTAACAGCTCAGCTGAAAGCCTTACAACAATTAGAAGCTAACTCACCTAGGAGGAGTAGACGGCAGGAAATAATCAAACTTAGAGCTGAAATCCATACAATTAAAACAAAAAGAACAATATAAGAATCAATGAATCTAAGAGTTGGATTTTTGAGAAAGTCAACAAGATAGAAAAGCCCTTATCCAAGCTAATCAAAAAGCATAGATTATCCAAATCAACAAAATAAGAAGAGAGAAGAGGGGCATAACAACAGACCCCCAGGAAATCCAGAGAATTATCAGATCATACTTTGAAAATCTATATTCCACAAAATTGGAAAACCTAGAAGAAATGGACAGCTTTCTGGACAGGTACCATTTATCACAATTAAATAAAGACCATGATTAATTGCCAAAACAGACCTATAACCCTAAAGGAAATTGAAGCTGTCATTAAAGCATCCCAAGTAAAAATATCCAAAGTCCAGATGGTTTCAGTGCAGAATTCTACCAGACATTCAAGGAAGAATTACTACCATTACTCCTCAAACTATTTCACACAGTAGAAACTGAAGGAATATTGCCAAACTCTTTTTATGAGGCAACAATTACAGTAATACTCAAGCCACTGAAAGGCACAACAAAGAAGGAGAATTACAGTCCCATTTCTCTTATGAAGATTGATGCTAAAATTCTCAACAAAATTTTGGCAAACTATATACAACAATATATGAAAAATATCATCCACCATGACCAAATAAGATTCATCGCAGAAATGCAGGGTTGGTTTAACATACAAAAAGAAATAAAAAATAAAAAAAATAAACGTTATCCATCACATAAACAAAATAAAGAAAAAAAAATCTCATGATCATACACTTTGATGGTGAAAAAGCCTTTGACAAAATCCAACACTGCTTTACAATAAAAGTCATAGAGAGATAACTAATACAGAAAAATATCTCAATATAATAAAGGTGATTTACAAGAGGCCAACAGTCAACATCAAACTTAATGGAGAAAAACACAAAACAATCCCATTAAAATCAGGAGCTAGACAAGGATGTCCTCTCTCCCCTTATCTATTCAATGTAGGTCTCAAAGTTTTTGCCAAAGAAATAAGAGAACAAAAGGAGATTAAGGGGATACAAATTGGAAAAAAAGAAGTGAAACTATCTCTATTTCCAGATGGCACGGTTGTATACATAAGCGTCCCACAAAATTCTACCAGGGAACTTCTACAGCTGAAAAACAGCTTCAGCAATGTAGCAGAATATAAGATAAACTCAAAGAAATCAGTAGCGCTTCTATACACTAAAGATAAAAGGGCTGAAAAAGAAATTAAGGAAATATCACCCTTTATAATAGCTGCAAATAGCATTAAATACCTCAGATTAACTATAACCAAAGAAGTAACAGATCTATTTGACAAAAAATTTTAAATCTTTCTTCAGAATAAAGCCCTGCAAAGAGAATGCTGAACAGTTAGGAAGAATGGTCAGCAGAAATGGGAGAATGTTTGTTGTTCCTGCTGTTGCCAAATGCCATGTGGAAGTTCATGAGCTGTTTTCTTCTGACGGGAGAACATAAGAAAAAATCTTCTGCAGTGGTATTGATGGTCTCATACTGTCCTTTGAAAAAGAGAGACGGAAAGGATTCTGCGCCAATCCCTACACTCAACACCTTGGGGTGGGGGGAACAAACTAGACAGCAAGCCCCTGAAGAAAACTCTAAAAAGGTGCATTAAGAATGATTGAAAAAGGATATACATGAAAACAAATAAATAAAAAAGAATGCTCGACATCATTAGCCATCAGAGAAATGCCAATCAAAACAACTTTGAAAATTTGAGATAACACTTGACATCTGTCAGATTGTCGAAGATAAAAGACACAGATGACAGCATATGCTGGAGAGGTTTCAGAGCAAGGGGAACACTCCTCCATTGTTGGTAGAAGTGTAAGCTTGTTCAGCCACTCTGAAATGCAGTATGGCTGTTTCTCAGAAAACTGGGAATCAATCTCCCCAAGGATCCAGGAATACCACTACTGGGCATATACTCTAAAGATGGGCATTTGCACTCCAAAGGCATTAATGCAACTATGTTCATAGCAGTGTTATTTGTAATAGCAAGAACCTGGAAACAACCTACATGCCCCTCAACTGAATCATCAAGAATGGATGAACAAACTGTGGTACATCTACACAATGGAGTACTACACAGCAGTAAGAAAAAATGATATCCGAAAATTTGCAGGCAAATGGATGAATTTCGAGAATATCCTCCTGGCAGAGGTATCACAAACCCAGAAAGATAAGCAGGGGATGTACTCACTCATTAGTGGACTTTAAGCAAAAAAGCAAAAAGCAAAGCATGTCCACATTACAAACCACAAACACTGAACAGCTTGGGATCTGAAACACCTGAGACCAGCACTTTGGAGCACACTCCTTCCAGAGGAACACACCTGACCCGGTGTTGATGTTGGTATGAGGAAAGCAGATCTGCTGGAAGTGGATGCTGAACTAAGCCACATTGGGACCTTGGGACCTCCTGCCCTTGCTTAGGAAGAGATAAAAGTAATGGGGAGAAGAGAAAGTGACTGGAAGGGGTGTGAGTGGGAAGGGAGTTTGTGCAATGGATTACTTCGATAAAAATATGACTTTATTCATAGTAAATTAAGAAAATAAGAGAATGCTGAAGTGTACTTCTCCACAATCAATGTCTACAAGCTTACATTGTGGGGGTACAGGTGAAAGGACTATATTTTCTTTACAGTTTTGGTCAATGGGAGTTTGGCTATACTCTCGTGAAATGAACAACACAAACTGGACTTTTCAAAAGTCTTTTTTGAGGGAAGGAGGAAGGCTACAAGAAGAAGCATAGGAATTAATGCTTATCGGGATGCAATGTGTGAATTTCCAAATTAATAAAAGCTGAAAAAAAAGAAAATAAATAATTGTATAATGGCATCTTCTATAATCTTTGGGAAAGACAAAAAGATAAAAAATAATATGGTAAAATCTCATGTGCATGTTTTCTTCTCACATAATTGTTGTGCTGAATAATTGGTAAGACTTTAAAACTTAAAAATATTTATTTCATTTTAAAATATCAAAAACATCATGAGTTTAAAGAGGCTTTTTAACATTCAACCTATTTTATGTTATGCAAGGAAGCCCCAAACAGCAGCAATGAAGTCAGGAGGAGAACAAAGAAGGCAGTTCTGTTTCTTTTCATGTACAAAGGTTTTCATAAGCATTTTCATCACGCTGCATTTTAAAATGTCAAAGAGAAGTTGAATCACACAGAAACTCAAGCAAAAATGTTAAGGGCAGGCTAGGAGAGGGAATTTTTTAATTCATCACTGACTTAGTTTATTCTGTATTTTGAGGTTTTAGAAAAGCAGAGAGTAAAACATTAAAAAAAATGTATATTTTATTTTTGATGCTCACAAAGGAAAAGATACACCCAAAGACATACTCATTGTTTGATTTTACCATACACATCAGCTTTTATCCAGTTAAGGCAAATGAATAAAAACTAGTTCCCCACATAAGAGTATATATTCAACACTGACAATATGCTGTGAAAAAAATCCTATCATAATATCAATTTTAACTAATGTTAAAATCCGCTTCCATTAGAAATTACATTTAGTAACATGACCTAGAAGTTAAATGGACTTCAGAAAGAGCAGTAGACTCTCAGGTGGACAATTCCATCAAAGTATGGACTAATATCACCTGAAAGTCACTATGTTTCTTGAATCCTAATTGGTCTTCTAATAAAAACTCAGAAACAGATATTCTAATAAATGCTACAAGACCAAAGAGAAACAGAGAAACAAACCAAGCAGTTTCTTACCTTACCAACTCCTCAGCCAAAAGGAGAAGATTCTGTCTCCAAAAATTCTCAGACTGAATAGGGTAAATGAAGGGATGCACAAAGAGTTTCATCCCGCGCTATAGTCCTTTTTCTGCCCAGTATCACTTTCATTCTTAAATATCTTAGTGCTAGGAATAAAGGCATGTTACCCAAGTACTGGGAGCAGAGACATTGGATCTCAAGTGCTGAGAATAAAGCTGTGTCCTTCCACTGACTGTCTCTGTTTCTCTTTTGGACTGCATTAATCTTGTGCAGTCCTGGCTGGCCTCAAACACACAGAGATCCAAATGGCTCTCTTCCTCTCAAATGTTAAAATTAAAGGTAGTTCCCACCACTGCATGATCTCTATGGCTAACTCTGGGGCTGACTCTGTCCTTTGATCTTTAGACGATCTTTATTTATTACACAATATGCCATCACAATGTGTCATTAGTATTCATTGTCTTTCAGATCAAATACATCCTCCTGGAGTGGATGCTGAACCAAACCACCTTGGGACCTTGGGACCTCCTGCCCTTGCTGGGGAGGAGATAAGGAGATGGGGAGAAGAGAGAGTGACTGGGAGGGGCGGGAGGAGAAAGGGAGTTTGAACATGGATACAAATATACTTTATTCATAATAAAAAAATAAAAAATAATGTATTGTTTGTCTTCATGTATGTGTAAAAAAAGAAATGATAGAAACTATTTCAAACTTTCACAATGATAATGCCATTAGATATGCAAGAGAGAAGAAAGGTTCTTATTATTTTTCTGTCATTCTATAAAATGCTGCTTCAGAAAAGGTCTTGGCTATAGAGGTCAGCTTTCTGTCAACTGCAGTGTTAGCAACATGAGATGTAACAATGTAACCTATAACAACATATATTATAACAGCAATAACCAAAAAGTAACCCAACGAAGAAATTTGAGTACTAGCTTTATAAGGTCTCATGTAGGAATCCAGGTATCTGCTGCCATGACTTCTGTCCCTTTTGCCTTAATCTATTACTGTCTTTGTGTCAGGTTTATAGTTCTGTATGCTTTTACTTGTTACTTGCTGTCCATATAAAATACCCACACTGATTCCTCTTAAGATTGGACTATGACTGCTAGAATAAGTGATGCATAAAAGTCAATCTGTTTCACTTCTATCTTGCTGTCCCAATATTTGTCTACCAATATGACATTATATTTCTGGTTTCTGTGATTAGTTCCACTCACATCAGAAGATTTGGGACTAGGAACTACAAAAGTGGGAGAATGTGCATTGTATTTTCTTTTGTTTTGTTTTGTTTTGTTTTGTTTTTAGTCTGGGCCACCTCAGATAATGTTTCCTAATTCCATCAACTTACCGGAAGATTTATTATTTAATTTTTTTTAGAGCTGAATATTATTCTATTGTATATATTTATCACGTTTTCATTACCTATCACAAAATTGAAGACAGCAAATCATTCTTCTTTTCTTAATGCTACCTAAAAATGACAATGTTAGGACTTAGGTTGGAATAGAAGGGAGAGCTTTAAAGAGGCAGCAAACCTAGACAAAATAAGTACAGGCAAATGATGATTGCTAAGAAAATATAGCTCTTAAGAGATGAGACTTTTAAATGTTTATACAATACAAAATAGTCAGTCCTAAAAACATAATACATAATCTATCCTACATGTGTTCAAAAGATTACATTTATATTTGTGTTTGTGTAAAATAATCAAGGAAAAAGAGGCCATCAAATTAAAATTGGAGTAGGGACAAAGAATTCGAGGGGTTGGAGAAGAGGAGATGTGGGAAAGATTGAAAGGAGAAAGTAATGCAATTTTATTTTAATTATAAAAATTGATTTGTAAAATAATGTGTTATAGAAGCACACTTCCAAGGACACACATAGATCTACTTAAATCTGTTAGTGATTTAACCAAGTTCTTTCACTTATTCTTCATTATTAGGTTATTGAAAGAAGAAAAACATCATTAACTAGGTCTACATGTATCTTTGGAAACATGGTTCTTTAGCAGATTCACTTTTAAATAATTTTTATAATTAAAATTCAATGACATCACAATCTCCTTGCAATCAATCCCACATTCCCTCTCTCCATTTCTTTCAGTGTTTTGGCAATGTACTTACCTGGAAGAGAAATACATACAGTGGACTCTTCATAAAGCACTAAAATTGACAAAAAGGAAATAAAAACATTGAATCCTGTATTAGAGTAAAAGTGATTTTTAATTCACAAAAATTGTTGAGTACTTATTAAAAAGCAGATTTCTATAGTCTATATGGCTCAAAGATAGCAGGAATTATTAGAGGGTCAGTAAAATTTGGGGAAATTCTAATGTGCCTTAAGCTACCAATAACTTGTTGGATAGGCTCAGTTGTGTTAGGACTCAAACGTTTGCTTGAAACATTTTCCAGTATTTCTTTTCAATGGTACATTATATGTCAAATTAAGGATGATGCTTTAAAATGTTTCAGTTAAACCTGAAGATGTCATATAATTAATGGGTTTGAAATAAACACTAAAACCCAACAATTTGATTCTTTGACCTTCATACCAAGCAGCCTCAAATAATATGCTGTACAACAGCAATTTTATTAGTGATTTCAGATGCTGGTAGCACTGCTGGCATTGACCTTTTAGAATTATTGAAAAATAAAGGAAATAAGCCTCCTTCTGGAAATTCTAAACATTCTCCTGTTTCAGTGACCTTACTTGATACCTGATCGTATCACCTAGACTATGACCAAAAGTCAGGGCTCCCCACTCAGCAAAAGAAACAGATCATTTATTCTCTTAGCAGGAGCTCTCTCCCATGTCATTAATGATTCATATAGGTCATGTATAACAGGGCCAAGTGCTTCCAAGTATGCTATATCACAAGGCAGTAACTTCTGTGTTTCACAAACAGCCTCATGAAAAGTCCAGAGTGGTGCTCTTGATGTGTTAACTGACAAAGGAACGAAAAAGGAGCAAATAAAGAAGCATGAAATCTTAGGAACACTGACTATGAATCTTGCATGAAGAATCACAGAAGCCCTTAATACATTTGCATGTTCTCATCTGAGGCTCAAATTTGATGCCAGGTACAATAAGAAACCTTGAGAAAGCTATCAAAGACGTGACTTGTTCCACAATAATGCTTTGATACTTACAGCTTTCTCCTTTACAAATAAAAGAGTTTTTAATCAAGCTATCAAAATGTATCATTCCAAACATTATTTTTTCGTGGAGCTTATTTTAACTGTAATTTATGTATAAGTCAGGATGAAAATCTATATTTCTACAAATAGCTATATACTACTTTGATAAATTAAACTTATATTTACAGTATTCTTTTTCTTCATAATTTACCAGTATAAATGTTGGTTTAATAATATTATTTTCTCCTGCAGGCTTTATATTTCTTAGAAATATTTCTTAATGCTACTTTCTTACCTTCTCATTTTTAAAGGCTTTATTAGCTGTAATTTTCACATATCCAAAAAAATTAACATGGCAGACGCTAGAATGTAAAGGCAAATTGTATGGCTGAACACAAAAATAATGAGCAGTGATGTAAGAAAATACACAGTCAATGCACATCACCAAGATAAACATACATATGTGTGTGTTATGTATATGCATACATATATACAGATATATTGAGAGCTTTAAAATATGTACTTTGTTGAGGCTTTTATACATACCTCTATATGTATAAATGCTAAAGTTTTCTTGAAAAGGTTTTCAATTTTTTAATTAAAAAATGAACTATTTTCTGAGAATACTAAGCTAAATACAGAATGTTAGTCAGCAAAATTAAGGAGAGTCAGTAGATTCTGAGAGAGTAAGAATGAAGATACGGAGTAAACAAAGGTGTTTTATGACTTCTGTTTGTCTCAAAATAAATATTCAATCACTTAGGGGCCAGATAGTGAATGTAACATTTTCTTACATTTATTTTATACATTTTGGCATTTGGTTACTAATAAGTGTCTACTATTTGGTAGCTTTAGTTTTATATATATATATATATATATATATATATATATATATATATATATATATATATATGTACATTTACCTATTAAAATTTTTTGTTTGAATACAATTGTTTGGTTAGGCAGAACCAATTGAAATTACAGGGACATTACAAAAGAAATATTCAGCATCCATTTACTTAATTGTTGCTTGCTTTTATTATTGTCATACTAATAATTTAGGTGTTTAGAGAAAGAACATATAATTTATGAGTTATGTATGGCATATGCTCTAAGTTAGGAGAACCTAGACCACATCATTTCCTCCATGTAGCTATCACTTTATGGTAAAACAATCATATAATTAATGAATTTCACCACCTAATTATTTTATAAACAATGTCATAACTCATTAACTCCGAGTATTCCCCATAAGACAGTGGCGGATGTTATTTTATTGTTAATGACCAGTTTGTCAGAGCTATAATAATTTTCCATTGTCTGAGGTTATTAATTAAGTAACTAATTGTTCCTTCCTTAAAAATATATTCATAGACATAGACATAAAAATGAAAAAGCTTCATGAAAATCCTCAAAACAGTATTAAAGAATTTTTCAGTTATAAGCATGGCTGATACTCTCACCAGAAGGGCAATTTGACTCACTAAACTTCACTGTCAGTGGATCACTAGAGAATGTAATCACAGAGAGGGAAATGCTCTTTTTTTTGCAGTTTTTAATGATAAAACTAACTTTTATTTTCTTCCATTATATTTCATTATAATCTAAGAGACTGCTTAGAAAGTTTACAATTTTTTTCTTCTTTATTTTGTATTTATCAAAAAAACAGTAAAAGAAATTTAAAATGCTGAAAAGTTAACAATAACTATAAAGAGGATAAGAATCATAAGCATGGCTTATCAAGGATGATAATGCAAATAAGATTGCTACACATATATTTACTTTGTGTTCAGCTTTTCTTCTGAATTTTTTTTTCCATCCCTGTCTATCCTTATTCAAGGTCCCTTCCTCCTCCCACCACATCAGGTCATTTTTCTTCTCCACAACTCCCCATCCCCTCCCTGAGCAGGGAGCAGACAGTCCTATAGTCCCACTGATCCAATAATATTTGGATCAGTCTCCACTCCTGGCCAAATCCAGTTTTGTCCATCCTCCCACAAGAGTGAGTCAGGTGTTCCTATAGTTGGAGTGGGGTCCAAAGGGACAGTCCAGGGTGTTACTGATCCCAAGCTGTTCAGTGGTTGTGGTTTGCAATTTGGGCATGCTTGGCTTTTTTTTCTTGTTTGTTTGTTTAGAGACCACTAATGAGTGAGTACATCCCCTGCTTATCTTTCTGAGATTGTGATACCTCGCTCAGGAGGATATTCTCCAAATCCATCCATATGCCTGTGAATTTTAGGATATCATTTTTTCTTACTGCTGAGTAGTATTCCATTGTGTAGATGTACCACAGTTTGTTAATCCATTCTTCAGTTGAGGGACATCTAGGTTGTTTCCAGGTTCTTGTTATTACAAATAATGCTGCTATGAACATCGTTGAGCTAATACCTTTGGAGTGTGAATGTGCCTCTTTAGGGTATACACCCAGAAGTGGTATTGCTGGGTCCTTGGGGAGATTGATTCTCAATTTTATGAGAAACTGCCATATTGCATTCCAAAGTGGCTGAACAAGCTTACACTCCCACCAACAATGCAGGAGTGTTCCCCTTGCTCTGCATCCTCTCCATCATAGGCTGTCATCTGTGCCTTTTATCTTAGCCAATCTAACAAGTGTTAGGTGGTATCTCAAAGTTGATTTGATTTGCATTTCTCTCATGGCTAAAGATGAAGAGCACTTTTTCAGGTGCCTTTCAGCCATTCGTAGTTCCTTTGCTAAGAATTCCCTTTTTAGATCTGTACCCCATTTTTTGATAGGGTTATTCAAGTTTTTGGGCTCTAAATTCTTGAGCTCTTTATATACCTTAGAGATCAGTCCTCTATCACTTGTAGGGTTGGTGAAAATCTTTTCCCATTCTGTAAGCTGGCATTTTGTCTTATTGAGAGTGTCCTTGGCTTTGCAGAAGCTTCCCAGCTTCAGGAGATCCCACTTATTGATTGTTGGTCTTAGTGCCTGTGCCACTGATGTTAGAGGGAAATACTCTTTAAGTGTTGCACAAACTAGGTTTGGACTGTACTGGAGCAGCTTTCAAAAGTAGTGCTTCTCTGTAGAAGGCCTGTCAGCAGAATAAATAGAGTTCATTCCATTAATATCCTTATGTATTAAGTCTTTATATATATATATATATATATATATAAAGTTAACTGCTCTAATAATCTCAAACTCCATGAAAGAAATGTCTTCAATGACTTCTTTTTAATGTTATCTCCTCAAACATACATGAGTAGATTCAAGAGACATTACTTTTAATATTATGTCTGTGTCAGTTCTACATATGAATATGACCAATGTATTTACTGTGATGTCCTCTGATAAACAGAGGAAAAAGACCTCATTAATATTTCATTAAATTAAGTTTCAAGGTCAGTTTTCCAGATTGATAATTTGCTCTGTTTCAGCACATCACAAAAAAAACTGTTTATGTTATATGCAGTTACATGGATTGCAGAGTATATTCAGAACAACATATTTGACCTCAATAAATTCTAATGATGTAAATGTGACAAATATTGCTGACTCAATCAAAAAAAAGATAATTAAAGTATGTTATATGATTATTGTGATGTTTCTTGAATTTCATGGGTCATGCATTGTAAACAAATTTCACATACTTACTATTTTCTTCCAGACATTTTTATAGAGTTTTGTTAAATATAGTGTAAACATATTGTCCAAAATGTTAACTATCATTTTAAAGATATATATATATACATATATATTCTATTCTATACATCATTTATGTGCTTTAATTTTAACCATCACTGTATTTTATATTAACATGCACTTAGAAACTTTGTAAATATGTTCAATCCAAAATATGTTTTGTTAGAGTGAAAGAAACAAACAACATTTTGAACTTAGTATGATATCCAGTCTGTTTTAATTGCCCACAAACGTTTCTTGAATATATACCATGGATATTCACTTCTTATAACATTCCCCTTAAAAATTATATCTAGGTACAAAGAAACTGTTTTTCATGCAATGTAGTAGGAAGAAAGGGTAAAAACAAATTTTCTAAAGGCTACAAGACACTCTGTGAAGATAAATATTGACTTGAACCTTTGTAGTCCAATAAGTATATCAATTATGAGTTTCTACTCCTGAAAAGGTCATTGTGCAGTTTACAGCAGGTCATATTTAACAAGGTCCATAGGCTGTTAGTGAGTAGATAGTTCTGATTAACAAGATCTTCAATAATTCTTACTTTCTGGTAAGAGGGCAAGATTATGTCTTCTGGTTATGGCAAGTACAAGTGGAGTCAGCAAAATGTCAAGACACAGCAATATGACAAACTATATTTTCTTTGCTTAATTTCTAAGTTTTACTCTTCTATAATTATTTTAAAACATAAAGCAATTAATGATAACAACAGCACACTCACAACTCTACAGTCACAAATTGTGAAGAACACTTAATTACAGTGTAAATAAAAAACAAAAGTGATAGCAGTGTGTAAAAAGATTTTAAATGTCTATGTTAAATTTAGCTTCTACATAAAGTTGATGAAAGTGAGTGCTTATCTGGGTAGAAGTATTTACCAAGAATTCTATTTCTATATGTTTCTTGAGATAACTATGCTATTTTATGCTAATATAACATGGTGGACACTTTCCATTAAATTTATATTTCAGGTTTTTGCTCTTTAAAAATACCTGTTCTTTAAGGATGGGAGCCTATTTCCATAATAAGAAAAAATACATTATTTGAATGGAACTGTGAATTGATGCATCATTCAATTTGATATGACCACTACTTTAATTCAGGTAAAATGTTACTTTCCTTAAGCAGAAAAATTGTGGAAATAATTTTATTCTTCCCAATCACAAGTTGTTTCTTCTCTTTGTGGATGGTTGTTCTAGCTTTCTTTCTTTTTCTTTCTCCTTTTCTCTCTTTTCACAATCCAATATGGCTTTAAATATTTAATCACATTTTTAATTCCTAAGTTTTTTTGTGTTTTGCCCTACAGTATTTTACAATTTTACTTATGAACTATTTTTTCACTAAATAAATTCAAAAGCACAAACTTTTGAACATAATAAGAAATAAGATTCAGAGAATATCACAGAAAGAAAGATTATGTGGTCTTGGGCCTTTTGACATTTTTTGAATGAGGAAATAATTTTAAAGCCCCCTAAGTTAGAGTCTAGAACCAGGGAATAATAGACTAACTCACTAGGAATACATGCAGTTTCTGTCCACTCTTGGACAAAGTGAAGTTTTTTTTTTTTTAACTATAGTAGAAATAGAATATAGTGTTTTTTAAAAAGGGAAAAGTAAAATAGCAAATTATGAAAAGACCCTTTCAATGAGCTATCTGTTAATGAATTAAAATAAATAATTCATGTAAGTGTTCAGAAACAAACCTGAATTTATTTATGAGCCTCTGGCTAAATCCAGGAAGTTAAACTAAGCTTCCTTCTGCATATTTTGATTGTTACACAAATATGAACTTACATCTAAAGAAAGTCACTGAGGCTAGCCACAGGTCTGGGGTGTCCCTGACTGGAGACCAAGAGAGACTATTGGGTAAAGATGTGACGGAGAAGATTGAATTGCCGTGGACATCCAAAGATTTTAGAGATGGCAGATTTATGGAATACCTGCTCTAAAAAGCTGCTACAGACAGTGGCAACATCCCAAGAGAAAATAAAGTGTGTTGCAGTCAACAAAAGCTGAAAGAAAGTGGAAATGTAAAGAGTGTTTTATTCCAACATGAAGATGCAGTTTGAGGTTTGTCCAGGGAAATTTAGGTCTTGTTTTGGCCCAGTATTTCCTAGGTATGTTCGCTTCCCTGTGTTTTGGAATGGTCATATATATATCCTACACCATTATATGTTTGAAAAATGTAATATTTTATTAATTTTGACATTATAGGAGATTACAGCTAAGAGAGCACATGAATTTTAGAAGAGCCTTTAAACTTTTGGTGTTTAAATATTCTTGAGACAATCATTTCTTACTGCTGAGTAGTACTCCATTGTGTAGATGCACCACATCAGGTGAAGGCAAACTAGGTTGTTTCCAGGTTCCTGCTATTATGAATAAAGCTGCTATGAACATAGTTGAGCTAATGCCTTTGGAGTGTGAATGTGTGTCTTTAGGGTATACACCTCCATACTGCATTCCAGAGTGGCTGAACAAGCCTACACTCCCACCAACAATGGAGGAGTGTTCCCCTTGCTCTGCAACCTCTCCAGCATAGGCTGTCATCTGTGTCTTTAAACTTGGCCATTCTGACAGGTGTAAGGTGGTATCTCAAAGTTGTTTTGATTTGCATTTCTCTGATGGCTAAAGATGATGAACATTTTTCAAGTGCCTTTCAGCCATTTGTAATTCTTCTGCTGAGACTATGATAGATTATGGTGACTTTTGAAGTTATACTAAGTGCATTTTTGCATTAGACCTGACTACAAGCCTTTGGGAATCAGGAAGCAGAATGTTGTGGTTTGAAAGAAAATATCCCACAAAGAGAGTGACACTCCTAGGCGGTAAGGTCTTGTGGGATAGGTTTGGTCTTGTTGGAGGAAGTGTGTTTCTGTAGAGGTGAGCTTTGATGTTTCATATATGGTCAAGATACTGTCCAGTTTCAGACCACTTCTTGTTTCTTAAAACCCATAGGACCCTGAGCTACTTCTTTAGCACCGTGCCTGCCTGCACACTGACATGTACCACCATAATGATAATGGACTGAAACACTGAACTTCAAGTGAACCACCCCAGTGAAATATTTTTCTTATAAGGATTGTGTGGTCATGGTTTCTCTTCATTGCAATAATTACTCCAAGACACTAGGGATCAGAACTTTATTTCTTACCCTTAAAAAGCAAGTACTTTAGCCAATGAACCTTTACAATAACTGTCTTATATGTGACAGGGTCAACTTGTGAAACCTTGGATAGTCAGGAACTAAAATTAGGCTGGCCTTTGAATCAAGGATTTATGTATTTCTGTCTCCTAAGAGCTAGGACTAAAGGTGTGCATCCCAGATGCAGTGAATGATAATATCAAATAATGTTAAAAGAATTATTATAATGCCTGCAATAACAACATAAGAGCTTACAGAAAGGTTTATGTGTTTAATTAATCTAGATGTTTGTTAGTTTCAACATTCTTTGGGTTACTTTAATGAATATCCAGACAGCATTAAAAATTGGAAAAAAAATCAGCAGGTTGTCTCAAAACTATATTTTATCTGATACTTACATTTTTAAAGTAGTTTGTATGACATACTATAGTTCATAGATGGAAGAAAAACCATAATCAAAATATATTATTTGAGAGAAAAAATTGTTTTAAATGAAATGGAGAGAGAGAAAAAAAAAAGGCTTAGGATAAAGTTGAAGGCAGTAATATGGGAATGGATATTATAAAAATGTATATTATATATATTATGAGATTTTTTAAAATAAAACACATTAAAAACAGAAAAATACTGTTTTCCATCATGCATATATCATTGTATAACTGTATGTTCATACTATGGGGTGAAAATGAGGATTACCAATATCTATAGAAAACTAGGACTCCTTAATTTTGTATCTTTTGCATTTATTTCATTTATAGATTTACTTAAGGAAGTTACAAAGTAAAGCTGAGACTTAAGAATTCTTTTGTAGTCTCAGAAGTTCAAATTGTTGTTTTCTATAGTTAAGCATTAGGCTTACAAATTTTTTAGAGTTGTTCTATTTCCATTCTTAATTGTCTTTGGAATAAATACTGAGAAATCATAGTAGATGTATGTATGTATTCTTATGTCTGTGTGTATGTGTGTGTGTGAGTGTGTGTCTGTGTGTGTGTGTTATGTGCAGCTTACTTTTTGAGAAAGCACCACATTGTCTTTTGTAAGGGTTGTTCCAATCTACAGTCTTATGAACAATGTATAATTTTCAAAACATTTAGTATTGTTTCATGTAGTGCTTATGCTAAAATAGTATGGTAATACTTGAAGGTACAAATGTATATATTTCCTACAATGTAGATAAGATGATATTATATTTAAGGTAGTGGATTAAATATTTCATAGATGATAGATAAATAATAGATGATAAACAGGTATGTAGATGATACGTTAAAAGATGGATGGGTGAGATAGTTAGATAAATAGATGGATAGATAGATAGATAGATAGATAGATAGATAGATAGATAGATAGATAACCAGTGAGAGAGTACGGTTGTTAATTCTTTCAATAAGGGCATTCATTTCCATAATAAATCAGAGAGGTTAGAAAGTAAGAGATTATAAAGTGAGATGATTACATTTTCTGAAATATACGCTCAAATTGGGAGTTATAAAATATCCTATATAAAATAACAGATAATATTTGCTTTACTTCAGTAGAACACACCTTTTGTAACATATCTATTGATCCATTCCTTTATACAGACAAAAGATTCTCATCAGTATTTTAGTAACTTGTGTACTTGTTTTGGTACCATTCTATATCCCAACACATAGCAAAAATATATTTTTCATTATTGTAGATATATATTCTTCAGTATGGCATGTGAATGAAGTCATCAAGCATAATAAATATGGACACATCTGCTTTTTCACTTGACAAGAGATACCATTTTTAATTATAGATAATTTTTTCTTTTGATTTTTAAGGTAGTATTTTATTAAATGAGAGTATTTATATATAACTTACATATTGTCTGAGTCAAATGTTTATCTTCCAAATCAACTTTATAACTATTGTACAAAGCATCATATGTAATTCACAGGAGCAATGATAAAATGTGCTTTCTATGATTTGCGATTTGCTACTGTCCTACTTGTTTATTTTAACTGTTCAGACATAGATAATTGTATTATACTTTGTTTAAATTTCAGTCTTTAAATTTACTAAAAATGTTGCGTGATATAGTTCCACATATCTTATTCATTGAAGTGTTTGACTTGGGAATATTTTACAGATTAAATTGTTTTGCAAGCATTTAGCAATAAGATTTCTTTATTGTTCTTTTATCATTTTATTATGGATAAAGCCTCATTTTTTTATACATGTATCCCCTTGTTCAAACTCCCTTCCACCTCCCACCCCTCCCAGATACTCTCTCTTCTCCCCATCTCCTTATCTTCTCCCCAGCAAGGGCAGGAGGTCCCAAGGTGCCAAGGTGGCTTAGTTCAGCAACCACTCCAGGCAAATGCACTTTCCTCATCCCAACATCAAGACTGGGTCAGGTGTTCCTCTGGAGGGAATAGGCTCCAAGGTGCTGCTCCAAGGTGCTTCAAATCCCAAGCTGTTCAGTGGTTATGATTTGAAGCATGCGAATGCTTTGCTTTCTGTTTAAAGTCCACTAATGAGTGAGTACATCCTCTGCTTTTCTTCTGAAGAAAAATTCAAGTAAAATTGACTATAGGTTTCTCAGTCTCAAATGATACTTCTAATATACAACCCTTCTACTCAAGACTTAGGTAATATGAGAAAGAAGAGACTTAATGATTCTAGAAACCAGAAGACCAGGAAATTTTTCTAAGACTGTATCTTCTTGTAAGACCAGCATGCTGAAGCCATGAAATTTCAATAATAAGACTGTCTAAATGAAACCTGAGCAATGACATCAGTATCTGAGATGCAAACATGAATAAAAACTGTCATGGAATATACTACTACTCATATTTAAGGAGTTATAGGAAATTAATGACTGTTGAACAAGAGAAAAATAGTTTTTTCAGAGAAGAGACTCCCCTCTTATTGTTCAACACCAAATAGTCAGTACTAAAGCCATATACATATAAGGAACACTAAATGAACTCAGCATATTGTACCTATTTATTTATTAATATATGAGGCTATACATAAATATGAAGCAATAATAAATAGAAACAATATATATGCATATATAAATATGGTGTATATCATTTATTTCTTTAAAAAAGCAAAAATAAATTCTCTTTAACATATGTGGCCAAACATGTTCATAAAACTATTTTTTGAGAGTTGTTTTGGTTTGTTTTTTTCTAAATGGCAGCACTCTTAAGTATTTAAAATATCATGTAGTGTAGGCCCAAGTTATTACACAGATAACAAGAACTGAATAAAATCATATTATTGGACATAAATTATCTAAAATGGGAAACCAATTTCAGCAAGTTTAAAAACTATAACTTTAGATATCAGGAAAGCTATGGTTTGCCAAATCATTTTGGTGTTTACCAGCCAACCCTTTTGATCTTTTATTTTTCTCCTAGCTAAAGACACAAACAAATAAAAATAATGCAGCATATATTATAAACACATCTATAATTTTAGACTTGATGATTTTTCTCTTTTAATTCATTTTCTTTCAAACTAGTTCAAAGCTATTTTTTAAAATAATAAGACGCCTTAAGAAGTCCACTTGACTCTTCTATCAATGGAAAAATGGTCAGTTTTATTTTTCTCTTGTGAATGGTAAGATTGATCTTCGGTACCTTAGTGGCTGCCCTGTGGAGAAAAACACATCTTAATACCAGAAAATTATCAAGCCTCCTCAGCAACGAAGAATATTAACACTTGTTTCTTCTGTGTCTAGCACAATACAAAAATAGTTGAATGGGGTTGAGTTGTCACATATTAGGACAAAATATCTATGGAATTGTTGCATGATGGAATTGATTACTTAATTATTCTTATTAATCATTTAATAGAGTACTATTAGCATAATAACATCATAATAATTAAAGGAACACAACTATGATAGCAGTTTTTTGCAAAGGGCATGAAGTGAATTTAGTAGTCATTTCACATGTGAAAGAGGGGTGATAAGCATGAAAGATGAGACTTTCAGGGAGAGAGTCTTATTTATTCCTACATTTCTCAGCAGCAAATATTTATGTGTGATATTTTAAAAATTTACTACTAAGTACATGGATGTGTTACTTAGCATAATAAGGACAACTGCTAAAAAGCTGCTACATAAAAGCCCCAGGTATATTGTAATATATTACTGAATTAGAACAGAAGTGACACACATAAGAGCAAGCAAAAGTTATGCAATAATATGTGTTCAGGAATTGTCTGGGAAAAAAAAAAAAAGAACAACCAAAGGGGATGAGGGGGGCAGGAACCAGCACGGACATTGTAACAAGTCATACTGGCCTTCTGGAATGGCCAATCTCCAGCAAGAGAATGCATTCTCTCCATTGATGAGTTTCCAGCTTCTTGTTCCCACTGAGGCACTTTTGTAGAATAGTATCCTTTGGGCTAACAAAGTGACCCAGTGATTAATAGCACTTGCTGCTCTTACAGAGTTGTAGCATATGAATTCCGGTACCCACAGGGCTGCCCCTGGGATGTGAGGCTCTCTTCTGACCACCAGTACCCAGCAATCAAGGGGTGCGCTTACAAACACAGAGGAAGAAATAACAGCCTCTGCTGAGAACAGTTAATTTTTATTTTCAAGATCATAATGTTTATAAGGTTTTTAGCTAGGGGATCACCCTGGCCCAGAACAGGACTCCTCAGAGAACACTTGAAATCATCATACGAAAATCTAGGATTTTAAGACAGTCCTTGCTCTCAGAATACCCTTCTCAGTAATCTTAAATAGTAGAGAACAATTTAGTAGTATATTTTGCTGAAACATAAGCTTTTGTGGCATCTTCCTTTTTTGTGTTTTTTTAGGATGACAATAATTTATTTAGAGATCATGCAGGACTTCGGTGTCCCCTTTGGTTTTCCATTCTAAAATTGGTCATCACTAGTTCCTCAAACTGTAGATTGTGGATCTACACTAAATATGGTTGTCAAGAAAAAAAAAAAAAGTTGGCAATTGTAATCTACATGTTACTTTTTTCTTTCTTTTTGTGTTATGAATAAAGTCATATTTTTTATCCATGTATCCTCTTGTTCAAACTCCCTCCCCCCTCCCAGCCCTTCCCAGTAACTCTCTCTACTCCCCATCTCTTTTTCTCCACCCCCTCCAGCAAGGGTAGGATGTTCCAAGGTCACAAGGTGGCTTGGTTTCTGAAGCATGAGTCTATACCACATCTAGCAATATCAATATCATTGATTCTGAACATACATTGTGAAGATTGAGCACTCTTCTTACCACAACAGCAAGGAAGGCTTCTGGAGACACCTTAGGTCAGATACCAGATTATTGTGTGGTACCAATTGTAATGTTGTTACTGTTCAAAGTGGTTTAGTTACAGAAGACAAAATCTTCAAGTACTTTCCTGCCATCATCTCTCTGTAAATAAATGTTAAGATAGCAACATTATAGATTGTATTGTGTTAGAATGTGCTTTAAATTTGCTATTTGAATTGTTAGGTTGAGTTTCTTCAAGAATCCTTCAATGAATTTTTGTTTAGGAAGAGTGCAGAATTTCTAGTCATTTCTAATAACCTTAAGCATGCTTCCATCATTTTGTACCACCTACTTATATAAAGGAGTGTTCTCAGCATTTATTATTATAAAATTAGAATATTAGTCAACTCATAAAAAAATTGATGCTGCTCTACATCCTACAGTATAAAATATTCAGCCTATATTTCATTCTTTATGTAAAAAATTTAGAAAATCACATACATTTTATTGGTTTCAAACACACTTTAATCTTTTTCATAAGGTAAATATGTATAGTAAGCAATTTTTTCTATTTCTTACTTATTTGTCATTCATAAACTCACTAAATGTTCAATTTGTATAGTTCATATACATGTCTCAATTATAAAAAGTATCATTGGTAAAAAGATTTAAAAGGGCTCTATTATTCCACACACTACACTACACACACAAACAAACACAAAAATAAATGTTCTTTGAAAATTATTCTGAGTGCTTTGGTCTTCTTTACTTAGGAAAAGGAGCTAGAATACAATGTAGAGCCAGACCACTCAGTCCCTTGATAGACACTGGTACTGAAGCTTCCTCATGAGCAGTATACTCGACCTTCTTCCCTACCCATGATGCCCTGGGACTGGGCTGCTTGTAGCCTTCCTTCACTACCACAGCTATTAGAATATAGAGCTTTCCACAGGACTTTAACCTATTTTTTAATTTTTGATTTATTTTTGAATAAAGTCTCATTTTTTATCCATGTATCCCCTTGTTCAAACTCCCTTCCTCCTCCTGCCCCTCTCAGTCATTCTCTCTTTTCCCCATCTCCTTATCTCCTCCCCATCAAGGACAGGAGGTCCCAAGGTGCCAAGGTGGCTTAGTTCAGCATCCGTTCCAAGCAAGTACGATTTCCTCATCATAATATCAAGAATGGGTTAGGTGTTCCTCTGGAGGGATTGGGCTTCAGGGTGCCAGTCCAAGGTGTTTCGGATCCGAAGCTGCTCAGTGATTGTGGACTTTAACCTTTTTAATTAAGCATGAACGCATGATTACAAGATCACTTTTGAACAGGACTATGTAGTCAAGCTGTTATAGATCACTCGGAATGCTCCATGACCATCAGAAAGCCACACCTCCCCTCCAAAGGTAGATTTCTTTCAGATCATTAGAAACACTTCAATCCTCTCAGCTGTTTACCACAAATGCAAAAATCTTTGAGTCCTTTTCATGTTAACACTTAGTTAATTTATTATTATTTGATTAGTTCTGGGACTTGAAAAACGGCTCTCTTGATGAATTTCTGAGGGTTCCAAGGTAAATAGAGGGACTTGGCATGGAATCAGTATTGTGAGTTCACATTCATTTCATCTAATTAAATGATAATTGCACCATTCCCCTGCCCTATTCTTACCAAAAACTCTGCTGCCAAATTCATGGCCTTGCCTTCTTTAATCATTTTTGTTACTTTTTATGTAAATTCTGCAGTGAATCTATCCAAGCCTGGGATATGTAAGTACAAATAGGATTTTTGTGTTATTTTTTGTTTTTGTTTACTTCTTCCATCTTATTTTATGGTTCTGGTAAGTAGGTGATATCTTCTTAGTTTAACGCTGGTGTTTTAGATGAATTTAGAAATTTTTCTATTTCTTCTAGATTGTTCCAATACAAAGGCATACAAGAGTTTAAAGTATACCATTGTAAAAAAAAAAAAAAATACAAAAACAAAACAAAAAAACAAAAAACTTGGCATCTCATGTAAAATTTTTTGTTCATTTCTTATTCTACTAATTTACATTCCCATTTTTAATTTTATTTTGCACCTTTCATGAGTAGGTACCAAATAAATCTTGGAGTCTCTTCTCACCTGCATGCCCTCTGACAGAGCTTGCTTATGTGGAATCAGGTGAGGCTGGGCAGGTGTGCTGTGAGGTGGTAATATCCATCAGGGTGATGAAAGTCCCATCTCCCTACTTTCCCATCACCTCCTCAATTTCTCATATAATCCTCACAGTTCCCACAAGCCTTAATGAGGTAGTAAAGAATATTACTAACTATGACATGCCCAATCTTGAAATGAGTGGTATTTGTATTTCCTTCTTATTTTAACATTTCAAGACTATTAAATTTTATTTTAGTTTCATTTATAATAATGAATCATTATAATCCAATTAACAAAATTACAGTCTCTTTCCACTTGACTTGACAAAATTAGATTTATGTTAATTTTGATTTTAGTTTTTATTCTTGACATTGCCACAAACACATCCAAAATAAATTCAGTGATAATTCATATAATTCAAAGTTATCTGTTATGTATTATCTTTAAATTTACAATTCTCATAGAAAATGCAATTAAAGGGAGGCAGAGTATATGTTCTTTTCAGCACAATGGAAATCAAACAAATCAAAATCATTTTTAAAAGTCAATATAAATGCATAGTTGAATATCTCCTTCTGGTTAATATTTTAGTTATATTCAATGGTGTCTGAGACTTTATAATTATCTTTTGGTTTTTGAATTGTTGCTTGAGAATTTCACATATATTCACAATGTTTTTTAATCTAGTTCATGGATCATGTTCACCAGTCTAATTCCTCCTCTATAAGCCACCACTAGCATCTCACAAGTAAATGTGGGTTTTCTCCTCATTTTTTTTCTCTCTCTTATCTCTTCTTATCCATTGAATTCAATTAATCCTGCCAGAATGGGTGCAAGCCCAGTATGAATCATAGTTAGCCTGCCTCTTAGGAACCACCACTAAAAAAATAAAAACTTATTCCCCTCCCATTAGTCATATCATCAGTTGACAAAAGGTTCTCTGCTAGGGGTAGGACTCCTTGACTACCTCTCTATTGTATGTCCTAATTGGTCCTAGAGACACCTTACTTAGGGCTGAACATTCTCCAGTTAGAAGGTTCTATGCATGTCAACAGACAAACATAAAAGGAGCAATTAATCTGACCTAGTACAAAATCCTTTAACCTAAAAATAATTGCTTGCCTCAAGGGTATGCCTGTGATTAACCAATGCTTTTCTGACTGCATTTAAGAGCATGATCTGTAAAAGAGAATTCATGCCTTTTATTATTATTACAATCAAAAACAAAGACAAATCATGGACTTTAAAAATATCATAATATTATTCTCCTAGATGGATATATTATTAAACTAACTAGTGATGACTTATCAATATATCCATAGATTTATGCATCTTTCAAATCTTACGAGAGTCATTTTAATTTTAGTAATTGATGAGTAGTACAGACACTCACAAGTTGTCAATATGCTGAAAATCAGAAACAGTGGAGTGGATCTGGAGAGATGGCTCAGAGGTCAAGCATACTTGCTATCCTTACAGAAGAAACAGACTTTAATCCCAGCATGAAACCAATGCCTCATAACCCTTTATAACTCAAGATCCAGAGCATCCAATAGTCTGTCTGGCATCTGTGGGTACTACACACACATGTTGCACAGACATACATAAAATCAAACACCAATACCCATGAAAAAAAATAAATCTTAAAAAGAAACTCTCAATTTGTCAGCCTTGAATGTGTGAGAGATTTTCCTTTGTTTTTGTATATCTAAGCTTTTATGTAAGACATATTTGCATGTCTGTGTATGGGTGGTGGTAGGGAACACATGTGCCCTGTTGAATATTTAAAGATCTGTGACCCACCTTGGGCATTACCTTAATGCACCAAAATAGATGGACCATGTTCTTTCAGAACTTATCATATCTTTGCCTACCATCACTATATTGATATTACAGAACTATGCAATGCCATACTTTACATGGGTTCTGGGAATTCTAATCTCAATCATCAAGCTTGGTCAGAAAGCAATTTACCCACTGAGCCTTGTCTCCAGTAGCATTCTATTTTAATTAGAGCCACTAACTTGTCCACCGAGTGTCTTAGCTTAGAGTGAGTATGACATCACAACAAACATTGTGTTCTCTAAGGAAAAATTAAACCAAATAAAATGATTTTCCCCTGATTTCAAAGCACAAAGCAAAACATTTGTCTGTTTTTCATTGGATTCTCAGTGGTATCTTTGTATCTTCTGGCTTATAACTCCATAGCACTTTTTTTTTTTTTTTTTTTTTTTTTTGCATTCTAAGAGCAAAAAAAGTGGAGTTGAAAAGTGCACATCTACTATCTTTGCAATTTTTCTTTAGACTTGTCAGTTTAAATCCATTGAAAGCAAAATGTTTACTAAGAAAGAAGTTTTCACACTCTGCCTGCCAGAATGAATGCTGCAGGGGATGGAAAGAAGTTTACACACACTGCCTGCCTGAATGAATGCTGCGGGGGATGCAGCAAGAAGGAAGAACTGTTGAAAAAAGATAATCATAAATGTGGACAATGTTTCCTAAGTTTGATTTTTAAAAGATCACTGTGAAAAGATCTTTGCATTTTCCTTATGCTGAAAAGGCCAGATTAGATGATTTCTTACTGCTTTAAATAATTACCTAACAAGACCAGCTCAGGAGAACAAAAAAACAACAAAAAATGTTTATGTTGGCTGATGGTTCAGCCCATCACAACCAGGAAAGCAAAACATTGGTGGTGGAAGTCACTACAAAGTTCCTCCAAACACTATAAAATAAGGATTGAAGGAGAATGGAAGTACGTGGAGCGGTAAGCCACAGATCGCCAAATACTGCCTGTAGTGATGGTTTCCCACTACCCTGCATCACACACAAAACAAAACAAAACAAAGTGACCAAAGAAAACGTGTTCTGTGTGGACATTTATACTTAATAAAAATAGTCTGGAGTATCAGAGGACAGAGTCACCCATAACAAAGCTATGAGTGTCAGGGATTGGAGACTCATGCCTTTAACCTCTTCCCTCAAGAGTCAGAAATATGTTGTATGAGGTTGTGGCCTGGAATATCCAATTCTGGACCAGAGGTTTGGTCCCACTCTCAGCCTTGCTTAGCCTCAAATACTCACACACACACTTGTACTATTTTTATGCTGACTGAGCTAGGGCACAGGCATATTCTAGCTAACTAACCCATGTTCACCCATGTGGCTCAACACCTTTCTCAGAGCAGCATTTCAGCTTATTTTCTCTGTGTCTGCTGTCATCTCCTCCTCGTGCCTCTGCCACATCCCTGTGGCATCTGTTTTGTGGCTCTGCCTGGCCTCTGTGTCTTGCCTGAGATGTTCCCAAGTTTTCTTAACCTGGTAGCCTCACCCACACTTCCTGTCTGCCTTTAGCCAATCGGCTTTTAGTAAACCTATAGGTGGGACAAAAAATTTACAGTGACAGGAAACAGTAGCAACATAACATAATCCCACTACAGAAATCCCAACAACCAGGCAGTGTTGGCTCACACCTTTAATCATAGCAGTGGTGATTATGTAGGAATTGTAATAGCTGAGTGGGGAAAGAAATATAAGGAGCAGAAGACAACTTCTTCCCTTTTGGCTGTTTGCCCAGTGAGTCTGAGGACTCATGGAGACTGGAGCTATCCCACTTAGCCTGAGGAGTTGACTAAATGAGAACTGGCTGTGGTTTGTTCCCCGTTTGTCTGATATTTCAGTTTTTCCCCAATGTCTAGCTCTGGGTGTTATTATGTACTAAATAAAATTTGTGTAACAGTTCTCTGCATAGGTTTGGAAGGTGTTAATTTGGGTGTCTGAGGCCAAATGCCAACCTCAGGTATTAGAGTCTGGTCTCATCTCCTTCCTTTGAGATAGGGTCTCTGCCTGGGTTATATTGCTCTCTAATTTGACTACCAAGTCTTGCCAATGAGATTCCTGGCACTGATGCCCTGGCACTGGGATTGCAAGCATAGGTTACCATACCTTCCTTTTATAGGGTGACAGGCATCAGACTCAGGTCCTCATGTTTTCACAGAGAACACCTTACATACTGAGCCACATCTTTATTCCCAAATTTAGTTTTCAACTACAAAAAAAATAGAAGAATTTATGAGATTATACATTGCTCATAGGTGTAGGTGGTCTAAAAGTATAACCAGAAAATTCATCAAGTTGACAATGAAAATAGACAATCAACAAAATGTGTATTTGATAGAGATTTGCACATCATAATACCTAAAAATTACAGAAATAGAAATAAGATACATACATTATTAAATATTCTTTAATAATAAGACGTAGTAATAGTACACACCAGTGATAAGTGGCAAAAAAAACACATGAAATTTTTGAATATATATGCAGTTTTATTAGATCCACCGTACTGTGGATGAGAGCAACTTTATTGATAGGGATAAAATTCACACAAAAACTTCTCTTTCATCACATTAAGTTGAAAAAGCTACAGAAAAATTCTTTTTAAAAAATCTATTTGTAACAGAATATACATGATATCTTTAATAAATAACATGCCAGTGAAATAAATCATAATAAGGGCAATATAATGCATATGACAAAAATAATTGAAAGTACCATTTGAGTGGATCTAGACATACACATCATAGCTTATTGTTGTTTATTGTTCTTACAGAGAACCTGGGTTTAATTCCCATAGCCATATTGGGTAACTCATAATCACTTGTACTTAGGACTGGAAAATCTAACATCTTACAGCTTCATGAGCATCTATATTTATTTGTACATGGTATATAAAACTCATGCATAAATAAAGAAATACACATTCTGAGAAAAATGCAATTTGGAACACTTTTTAGGGAACTTTGCAGTAAGTGTCCACATTTGATAATCAATGATTTGAGCTTTCATTTTAGCAAGGTAGAAAAATAAAGCAAATTAAGCCTAAAATATGCACATGAAGCAAATAATACAGGTGAAAGCAGAAATCAGCCAAACAGAAAATAGTCATTAGTGGAAATCAATGTAACTACAAGCAAGTTGTGTTAGATTAAGAAAATAGATAATCTTTAATAAGATTGATCATAGAAAATAAAGAGAATAGAAATACAAAAGGGCCAGTAATTACAAAGACAGTATTACAATAGATTATTATAAATTCAATTGATATTAAATTGATATTTGTAATTTTTATGACATTAATTAAAAAGTAGTTAAAACGCCAAAAAATATCATAACATAAAATCTTAATGTCTTACAATTTTTATTGAGATTTTGACCTAAACATATTCCCCCAAATCTTTGGCTATCAGCCCTTCTCTACTCTGCTCAAAGCAGTAACTTACATCCAATAATGGTGCATGAGGGTCCCCCTTTTTCTGTAGTCTATTAGAATTTTTAATTTTGTCCCATTTTATTTTATTTTTGAGGTTATAATAAAATCACACTTATATCTTTTTCTTGAAAACTCTCCCATATACTCCGAAACTCTTTTTTAAAATTTATGGTTTCACTTTTCACTAAGCATTTTTAGATTTGTTTTCCTAATTTTAATCTGTCTAATCCATATAATGTCACTTGTATGTATTTTTTCAAGGCTGACCATTTGGCAATGAAAAACCTGTTGGTGTGCTTTCTTTTCAGGGAAAACAATCTTTATACTCCCTCATGGGTCTTTCATGTCTAAATGGTCATGTACATCATTGCCATTGGAAAGTCCTGTTGGTGATACTTAATGTTTGTATCTACTGACATTACTGGAATAATAATGACAAAGCAAAATCCCTGGACCTCTAGCTTTGCAGTCATTTGGGCTTGCCCTTTGACATGTTCACCTAGCCGTCGGGTGGGAGTTTCTTCAAGATTTATTCAATGAGTCTTGGCTTCACAACTCTGTACTTTGTTTGATCTTTAAGTTATCTCCATAATTTCTCACAACATTATATAAACCTTTGTTCTTTTACTTATTGATATGTGTAGTCTTCACCCTTCATCAAGGAGGCTTCTCTTTGTTATTTTGATAAAAGTTCATTAGCCTCCATATATATGATATAATAGGATGTTTTGACTTGCATTCTCTGACAGATAAAGGAGATTGAATTATTTTTATAAATCTGTTGTCAATCTGGATTTCTTTCTTTGAGTAGAACTATTTCTATCTGAAAACAGTTTGTAGTGTTGATGATTTTTATTGAGCATATTATGTTCTTTTACAACTGTAGACTTTAATCTGTCATAAGTGGAATCTTTGCAGGTTTTTCTTCATCCACTTTTTTTTCAGTTTGTCTGTTTCAGAAACTCAAGAGAAAATCCTGTTCTACAATGAAATCTTTCATCTACATTCTCTTATAGGAGATTGATATGTTACACCATGTCATTAAGGTCATGGATTCAATTACTGTTTATTTTTATGAGATAAATGATGAGGTCAAGTTAATTCTGCAAGTAATTGCTCAGTTTCTTTATATCATATCTGTTGGAAAGATGGTTCTTTATTGCTATTTTGGCACTTTGCTGAAAATCAGTAAACTGTAGGTATAGGCATATTTCTGGTTGTGTTTTTCTCTACAGGTCTCTGTGCATTTCAGGCAAGTATGATGGCATTCTCAACAGAAAAGCCCCTTTGTGTGTTTTGAAATTGGGTATTGTGTTATTTCTAGTGCTTTTTATTTTTTTAGATTGAAGATCACATTGGATGTTCGATGTCCTTTCTCTACTGTATGCACTGCTTAATATTGTTTTGATATTGAAATGAGAATATCACTTGAATCAATTGAATATGTAGATACTTTATGTAGTACAAATATAGCACTGCTAATTCTTCCAATTTATAAAAGTAAAGAGTATGTCCTTCTGTATGTGCAAATTACATATACGTGCACATACCTACTTATTTTTTTTATAATTCCTTTGTGATTTTTACAGACATTTTTCTCTTTCTTGTTTTTCCTTATTATTTTATATTTGCATCTACAATAAGTATGTATTCTCTCATGATTTCTTCCTAGAAGAATTGCTCATTCATGTATAGAAATATTGAAGATTATATTCCATGCAATTTCTCAGATTTTGCTTATTAAATATGCTTGTCTTGGAACAAAGCTGTTAAGCTTTCTTGCATACAACCATATTATTCCAAGCTTAAAACAATACAATACACATCCTAGCCTGGACAGGGTGAAATTAAAGAAGCCTCAATGATACACACAGCACTACAGAAAACTAAGAAAGGCTGAAAGAGAGAAAAATTTTCTTTTGCTTTGCAGAGCAAACAGGTTGGTTAACCAGTAAAATAGTCAGCCCTGAAAACACACACAAGTAAGTAACATCATACAGACTGAGAAGAGAAGGTTTTGTTTTATGAACACACACATGTACACACACACACACATGTACAGCAGCATTGAGAATAGACACCTCTTTTCAGTTCTACCTTTTGTCCCAAGTCTTGAAGATGTTGGATTCTCTTTTATAACCTCTGTTATTCATGGTACATTTATCCTATAATTAATTCATTCATTATTTTTAAAGTTGATGTATATATTTATTTCTATTACAATAATCTACATTTTTTTCTTTACCTATTTTTATAATGTATGCTACTATTGATTATAATGAACCACTCTTACATCCTTGGAAGATATTTTCTGTGAACTTAATAAATGGTATTTTTAATATGCCATTGGATGAAACTCACTATTACTTTGATGAGTATATTTTCAACCATTTCATTGCAAATATTTATTCTACTTCATTGAAACTAAGTATATCACATCATCTAAGTCCCACTTCTTAGATAATATTCAAAGCAAATGACATGATATAACTAAAATAACACTTCTACATAATTCATTTTCATAGTATTCATATTACACAAGATATAAAATTAAATTAGAGCCTCAGAGTGACTGTATCGATAAAGAAAATGTGTCAAATATACACATTGCACTTAATATAAATATAAATATACTCATCAAAGTAATAGTGAGTTTAATCCAATGGCATATTAAGAATACCATTTATTAAGTTCACAGGAAATATCTTCCAAGGATGTAAGAGTGGTTCATTATAATCAATAGTAGCATACATAATAAAAACAGGTAAAGAAAAAAATGTAGATTATTGTAATAGAAATAAATATATACATCAACTTTAAAAATAATAAATGATTTAATTATAGGATAAATGTACCGTGAATAACAGAGGTTATAAAAGAGAATCCAACATCTTCAAGACTTGGGACAAAAGGTAGAACTGAAAAGAGGTGTGTATTCTCAATGCTGCTGTATATATGTGTGTGTTCTGCCAAAAAGAAATCAATACCACTTATTTTGTGGAAAATGACTACTATGAAAGGGTATTTTGGTGAGTGAATTAAGTAATACAGATAAAAACCAATTCTACGTACTCTCTTTTATTGGTAGATTGTTGAAAAATTATTGAAATGTATAATTGTAATAACAAGAGTTTAGAATGTCAAAGCAAGAGGAAATATTGACAGTTTAGGATAAAGGCAAGCAAGCACTGATAGAGCTGAATTGTAATACTTTACAAAATAGCATGTGCAGACTACATCTCAATAACTTGATATATATTTGATTTTCCATTGAGGAAAACATGACATAAATTCTCATTACAATTAGCTTCATAATGGTTTAATGTTACCACAAAATTATATAAAGTAGATTGAATGTCACGTTTAGAAATAAGATTTAAAACTCAAGACTTGCTGTTAAATAGAAGTTTCCATGTAAACACACCATTTTTTTGAAATTCTAATTTTCCCAATAAAGAATTACACTTTTAAATTATAATTCCTTAAGACATACTATTTTTTCTAGATCACACAAACACATGTCTAGTTTATGTATCACAAAGCTTTATTGAAAAATGATTCATTAGTAAGTATCAAAAGAATATGTAAGAGTTGAAAGGGTATCTCAGAAGTTGAGGGCCCTGTATGTCTTTTCTGTTTTCCTATGACTATAGGAGAGCTAAGGACCATCTTTAACTCCAGTCCCTGGGTATCCAACACCCTCTTCTGGCCTCTGCATAGTATACAGAGAAATCACTTAAACAAATGGAACAACATTAAATAAAATTAATATATAAGGTCACTTTAAAAGAATTTCTGTATGATGATATTTTAGTTTATTATGTCATGAAATGATAATTAATAGTACACAATGTGGTTGGTGCATTTATAACCAAAAAGCATTTTAGACACTTTAATAAGCTTTGGGCTTAAACAATTCCAATTCCCAATCAGAGGTTATTTGCATATTAATTTTACTTCAGATTATTAATTAGTATTATTAAAACTAAATATCCTACATCAGTGAATCTACTGGGGCACTCTTCACACTTCCCATGATTGGTATCAGATTTTGCATTAAGCTATAATTTTATCTGCAAATTTTTTTTGATAAATACTTTGCATAGCTCTGGTGAATTAAATCACATTAGAAAAATATGGACAAAGTTGGATTTGACTTGTTTGCCTAGCATTTAAGGCCATTCCAAAGGGAATGCAAACCCCCTTGCATAAGGCTCAAGTACAGTTAAAAACTAAGGTTGCATGTAAATGAGAATACATTGGAAGCAACACCATCTGTCTGCAAATTCTTCTCTGATTTTCCTGCTGAAATGTTATAGGCTTAGTTAAAGCGAGCAGCACCTGGGGGGAGCCAAAGAAGACAGCTGCCTGTTCTGTAATGGAGCAAGGCAATACTCAGTAATAGGAGCTGGGACCTGTCTAACCTAATCACAGAAATCCCAAATGGTTTCTCAGCAGTCCTCCATCTATCACTGACACAGCTGAATCCTTAAATTTTCTATGCATGAGTAATGACTAATCCTCTTACACTATTCAAGTGAAGTTGCTTGCCTTTTATATATGACAGTCTACTTCTGTTAAGCATTAAATAAAGAAAAAAGAAAATGTGTATGAAGAAAAAATAGAAAGTGCTTCAAGTATAATCATCCTTAAATCTGAGTTTAAAATATTACACAGCACAAAATAGCCTTTATATGGGAATATGTAATATACCCATTTCAATTATAAAGATGGGGGCACTTTAAATCTATGGAGAAAAATGATGTAGCTATATATTTAGATCAGCTTACATATTAAAGAAATAAAATAGCCATAGTTTTTATTTAATATGTAATCAGTCACACTATAGAACTTCAGTGTAGTATGTAAAATACAGTATTGCTTCTAGTTTCTAATATTTTGCTGTGGTAAGACTGCTTTCTATATGTGATGCTATAAATAAAGTAAGTATTTTGGCCCACGGCAAGCACCATAGCAATAGGCAGGATATCAGAGTAGAGACAGGTAGAATGAGGGCAGAGTCAGTCAGCCTCCATCTGACCTCGTAGGAGGAACCATTTAAGAAATCCAAGTGATCTATGGGCCAGGCCACATGGCAGATAGATTAATAAAAATAAGTTAAATTAAGATAAAAAAGCTAGTTAACAATGTACATAAAACATAAGACAAAAATATAAAATTAATATAAATGTCTAAATTATTTCTTTAAAAAATAAAAGCCTGCCACAAAGTCAAAACCTCTAGCCCAAACAAATTCAAAAATCTTTTACAACAGGCGCCACCCAACATGTGGCAAACAACCACATAAAGCCTAAAAAAGTTTAAAAAGTTTAAAAAAACCAATCTAAATGACTAAAACAAAGCCAAAAACAACTTTCTAAATTACATACTTAGTTAATTTATAATACAGAGATGGCACAATATACAGACTAAAATTTAAAAATAACACATCCATGACAAACAACTTAAACCCATAGATCTCACAAAAAACTTAATACAAACAACAAACTACATATAACTAATTTTAAGTTTTTACTTATTCTAAACAAACAAACAAAAAACAAAGTCATAACAAATTTTCTAATAACATTTTCTAAATCCAATCTATTTACTAACAACAAAGAAAGACACAACAGAAATCTGGGCTGTCGTGTGCAACCTTGCCAGCAAGGAAAGAGCAACACTCAGGATCTTCTTTAAGCAGTTTATTCAGGACCTTTACAAGTGCTTCTATTTCCTCAGGGAACGCCTGCTCAATGGCTAAATACTCTCAGGGCATCCAATCCTAATAAGCCACATGGGTATTGCTCATAGGTCCAGGTACTCAGTAGCAGGCTGCAATCCAAGCTTACGCCAAATAAGGAGTTGTTTACAATATGAGAGCACTCACCCTCAAGGGGTGAAGGGCAGGAAGTCAGTGCCATCTTAGGGCACTGCAGCATGGCTCTCCACACTGGGCCATATTTAAAAGCTGACAAAAAAGACAAAATCAACAATTAAAGCAACACTAACAATTTAAAAAACTCTTCTAATTAAAAATTCTCAATAAAACATATGTAAAGTCATAAAACCTCTAAACAAAATATAATATATATAAACATACATAAACTTAAGCAATTAAAAGCCCCCCAAAAATAAAATTGTCAGCTACATAATAAAATTTACAAAAATGCTAAATAATAATTATTATATTTTCTTTTAATTTTTAACTTTTAATAAACTAACTACAAAAGCAATTAATTACTAAAACTACTAGTTAATTAATATTAATTAATAGAAATATTACTTAAAAAATATTTCCTTTTTTGTCTCTACAAAAGATCAAAACCTATAAATTAGCTTCAAACAAAAGTAATTTCATTTGACAAGGCCACCTAAAATTTCTCTAATAAAAAAACCAGCTTCCCAAATGCCAATTAAATAATCCAAACTCAAAACCTCATAAAATTAACACCCCTAAGTCAACAAAAATAATAAAAAAACTACATCCAATTTTCCAAAAATATTACTTAGTTTTATTTATTTTCATTATAGTTAATAACCATAGTCAATCTCTTTCAAAAAGGGAGAAAATGATATAGGAATGATTAGAAACGATAGGTAGATTTTATTTATTGATACAAACTGGCTGAAGAAGCTTACACTTCCATCAACAATGGAGGAGTGGTCCCCTTGATCTGCATCCTCTCCAACAGAGGCTATCATCTGTGCCTTTTATCTTAGCCAATCTAACAGGTGTTAGGTGGTATCTCAAAGTTGTTTTGATTTGGATATCTCTGATGGCTAAGGATGATGAGCACTTTTTCAGGTGCCTTTCAGCCATTCATAATTGAGCATTGTTCTTTCAAGGTCCAAGAAATATTGTGTTGGGATTTTGATGGGGAGTGCATTGTATCTGTAGATTGCCTTTGGTAGAATTGCCATTTTTACTATGTTGATCCTACCAATCCAGGAACATGGGAGAGCTTTCCATTTTCTGATTTCCTCTTCAATTTCTTTCTTCAGTGATTTAAAATTATTGTCAAATAGGTCTGTTACTTCTTTGGTTATAGTTACACCAAGGTATTTAATACTATTTGCAGCTATTATGAAGGGTAATGTTTTCCTTATTTCTTTTTCAGCTCTTCTGTCTTTAGTGTATAGAAGGGCTACCGATTTCTTTGAGTTAATCTTGTATCCTACTACATTGCTGAAGGTGTATATCAGCTGTAGCAGTTCCTTGGAAGAATTTTGTGGGATACTTATGTATACAATCATATCATCTACAAATAGAGATAGTTTCTGTTCTTATTTTCCAAATTATATCCCCTTAATCTCTTTTCGTTCTCTTATTGCTTTAGCTAAAACTTCTAGAACTATATTGAGTAGATAAGGGTAGAGAGGACATCCTTGTCTAGTTCCTGATTTTAGTGGGATTGCTTTAAGTTTTTCTCCATTAAGTTTGATACTGGCTGTCGGCTTCTTGTAAATTGCCTTTATTATATTTAGGTATTCTCCCTGTATTCCTGATCTCTCCAGGGCTTTAATCATAAAGGAGTGTTGGATTTTGTCAAAGGCTTTTTCAGCATCTAAGGATATGATCATGTGGTTTTGTTCCTTTAGTTTGTTTATATGATGGATAACATTTACAGTTTTTCATATGTTAAACCAGCCCTGCATTTCTAGGATGAAGCCTACTTGGTCGTGGTGGGTGATATTTTTTATACATTTTTGTATACGGTTTGCCAAAATTTTGTTGAGAATTTTTGCATCAATATTCATGAAGGAAATTGGTCTGTAATTCTCCTTATTTGTTGTATCTTTGAATGACTTGGGTATTAGGATAATTGTGGCCTCATACAAGGAATTTGGCAATATTCCTTCAGTTTCTATTGTGTGAAAAACTTTGAGGAGTAACGGTAGTAATTCTTCTTTGAATGTCTGGTAGAATTTGGCACTGAAACCATCTGGACCAGGGTGTTTATTTTTAGGGAGGCTTTTAATGACAGCTTCAATTTCCTTAAGGGTAATTTCCTTAGGCCTGTTTAAGTAATTAATCTGATCTTCATTTAATTTTGGTAGATGGTACCTGTCCAGAAAGCTGTCCATTTCTTCTAGGTTTTCCATTTTTGTGGAATACAGATTTTCAAAATATGATCTGATGATTCTCTGTATTTCCTGGGAGTCTGTTGTTATGTCCCCCTTTTCATTTCTGATTTTGTTGATTTGAACACTCTTTCTCTGTTTTTTGATTAGTTTGACTAAGGGCTTATCTATCTTGTTAACTTTCTGAAAGAACCAACTGTTAGATTCATTGATTCTTTGTATTGTTCTTTTTGTTTCAATTGTATTGATTTCAGCTCTAAGTTTGATTATTTCCTGCCATCTACGCCTTCTAGGTGAGTTCGCCTCTAATTGTTCTAAGGCTTTCAGCTGAGCTGTTAGGTCTCTAGTGTGGGATTTCTCTAGGTTTTTCATGTAGGCCTCTAGCGCTATAAATTTTCCTCTTCAGACTGCTTTCATTGTGTCCCACAAGTTTAGATACATTGTGGATTCATTTTCATTAAATTCTGGGAAGAATTTGATTTCTTTCTTAATTTCTTCCTTGACCCAGAGATGGTTCAACTGAGTGATGTTTAGTTTCCATGAGTTTGCAGGCTTTCTTTGATTTTTGATGTTGTTGAACTCTAACTTTAGGCCCTGGTGGTCCAATATGTTACAAAGGATTATGTCCATTTTTTTGTATCTGTTGATATTTGCTTTATGACCAATTATGTGGTCAATTTTGGAGACAGTTCCATGAGGAGCTGAGAAATATGTATATTCCTTTGCGTTTGGGTGGAAGCTTCTGTAGATATCTATTAAATCTATTTGAACCCTAACCTCTTTTAGACTCCTTATTTCTCTGTTGAGACTCTGTCTGGTGTGCCTATCTAGGGTTGAAAGTGGGGTATTGAAGTCTCCCACTATTAGGGTGTAAGAATTGATGTGGGATTCGAGCTTTAGCAGTATTTCTTTTACATAAGTAGGTGCCCTTATATTAGGGGCATAAATATTCAGGATTGAAATCTCCTTTTGACCAATTTTTCCTGTGATAAATAAGTAGTGACCATCTTGGTCCCTTTTAATTGCTTTTAGCTTAAAGTCTACTTTGTTAGATATTAGGATTGCAACCACCACTTGTTTCTTAGGACAATTTGACTGGAAAATCTTTTCCCAGCCCTTTATTCTAAGCCTGTGTCTGTCTTTGCGGTTGAGGTGTGTTTCTTGTAGGCAACAGAAGGATGGCTTCTGTTGTTGTATCCATCTTGTTAGTGTGTGATGTTTTATAGGAGAGTTGGGTTCATTGATCCAAAGTCAATCAATCTCCATCCAACCCCCTAAAAAAAAAGACCATATAAAAATTCCAAATAAGCTACAGGCCAAGGCACATTTCAAATACATTAGTAATTAAATTAAAATAAAAATGCTAAATAATAATATACTTAAAACATAAGTCAAGTAATATAAAATTAATATAATATAAATTGTTCAAAAGATGTTCACTTTCATGTATATTTTCATTAAGTATAAACCGATGTTTTGGCATGTGACTGTCTCTATAGTATGCATGTGTGTACGTGTGTACTTATATATATAGGTGTGAATGTGTGTGCATGAGAATTTGCACAAATGTGGACATGTGGAAAAGAGTAAGGCAGAGGCCATGTGCTATGTGGATTTCTTTCCACATTAAGGCAAGACCCTCCTTGAACCCAAGCTCCCAAACTGACTTTTTATATAGAAGCCAGCATTGCAAGGCATCGCCTGTCTAATTTACAGTGTTATAATTGCCCATATGCCCAGTAGTTACATGGTACTTAGAAACTGATAGTGCAGTCCTTATCCTTGTTCAGCAAATATTTCATTTATTTAGTCACCTCATCACACTCCCTCAAACATACTGTTAAATCGCTAAAATATTTCTCATAGAAATATAATACTGGTTTCCATCATGAGTTTTGAAATAGATTCTAAAAGATCCATTTATAACAGCAAAACTCCTACTTTTATATACTTATATAATTTTACTATAATTTTAAATTAAGGTATGTACCTTTTTATCATTATAGATGACCAACTTGACCAACCAAATTATTTCATGCTTGAGGGTCATTTAGTGGTTTTCTTCCTCAAAACAGAATTCTAATCTTGTTCTGCTGCCTATCTATTAACAATGTGATTTATTAAAAATTATCTTTTCATAGGTTCAAAGAATATTCTGCTCTCTGTAACAATCCTGTTCATTGAGATCAGCTGAGTCAGGAAGACTGTGTGACTAATGTTGTATGACAGAAGACTTCTGTTTTAGATATGCACCATTGTTCCTGTGAAAGAAGTTCAGGAAGAACAAATGTCTTATGAATATTCTTTTAATAATATGTAGAAGGAGATGCAATTAATTCTAAATTGAACAAAAAATAAGAAAAGTAATAAAAACAAGCCAGACTTTTAAGCCAGTGCATGGTTATACTCTTTCTAATGTCTAATATCTTTCAATTATGCAAAATTACATTGATCCTCAATCTTCATTTTGTATTAAGAAATATGAGCTTACTCATGCTTATTATGTATTATGGGGTCTAATTAATATTGTACACCAGGACACCTCAATTTCACTTATGAATCTACAAATTATCCTATTCAGAAGGAAGAACATGAATGAAGTTTAGGAAGCAAAAAGATGACTTGTAAAATAGAAAAGCAAGATGCTGAAGAGTAGGAGATTGGTAGAGCATTTGCTTAGTATCGATGGGGCCAACATTAAAATACTAGCATTTAAAACTATAAGTAAATAGATTAGTATATAAACATCAATTGAAAGTAAAAAGTGAATATATCTTGACTAAACAGCCATTTATTCACAGTCTTCAAAAATGTTCATATAAAACATAGAAAGACGCCAGCTTTAGGTGATGACAGATGAGCTAAGATCCAACCAACCATGTTCCTGCACCATTGTATTAAATAATGCACATAGTTTGATAGGTTCTTAAGTGGTTTGTACTGGGTGGTTTTCTGAGTCAACTTGACACAAGCTAGAGTCATCAGAGGAAAGAGCCTCAACTAATGAAATGCCTCCATGAAATCCAGCTGTGAGGCATTTTCTCATTTAGTGTTCAATGTGGGAGAACCCAGACCATTTTGGTTGGTACCATCCCTGGGCTGCTAGTCTTGGGTTCTACAAGGAAGACTGAGTAAGTCAGAGGAAGAAAGCCAGTAAATATTTCCCCTTCATGGCATCTGCATCAGCCCTTGCATAGAGGATCAACGATCCTGCCTTTTTGAGTTTATAACCGGGATTCCTTTAATAATAAACAGAAATACTGAAGTGTGAGTAAATACTTTCCTCCCAACTTACACTTTGGTCATGGTTTTTCATCTCAGAAATAGAAACTTTAAGACAGGGGTCTACCATTACATAAAAATTTGATATGAAATTTTTGAAATGTCTGTTACAATTCTAATATCAATATCTAACTTATACCTTCTTAAACAGTCCTTATTTACCACTCACTGCAAAAAAAATTACTAATTGTTTTTTGCCAAAATTCAAGTTATCTTCCTTGTTTATGGGATTTCTACCAATAATGTGATGTGGCCAATATTCAAGTTTTTTTCATTTAGCTAATTTTCCCTATGTTTACTTTTCAAGAATGATGTCAGGTATTATAAAGGGTGATGTTTCCCTTATTTGTTTAATATAGAGCTACAGTAATAAAAAGAGAATGGTACTGGCGTAAAAACAGACATGTAGATCAATAGAATCAAATTGAGGATTCAGACATTAACCCAAAAACCTATGGACACCTGATTGTTGACAAAGAGGTCCAAAATATTCAATGGAGAAAAAGCTGGTATCTTATGTTACTCTACTAATGTACAAAATTTTCCATTTTCAAAATTTCAAGTAAAGTTTTAAAATGGCATGAAATATGTCTCCAAATTATAGTAGCATCAATAAAAGCATAAAAAAATAGTGTTGGCATAACTGGATGGCAGTGTGTAGAAAAATGCAAATAGAACCAAACCTGTCACCCTGCACAAAACTCAAATCCAAGTGGATCAAAGACCTCAACATAAACCCAACCACTTTGAACTTGATAGAAAAGAAAGTGGGAAATACACTTCTACAAATTGGCACAGGCGACCACTTCCTAAATATAACACCAATGACACAGACACTAAGATCAACAATCAATAAGTGGGATCTCCTGGAGCTGAGAAGCTTCTATAAAGCCAAGGACACTGTCAATAGGACAAAATGACAGCCTACAGAATGGGAAAAGATTTTCACCAACCCTACAAGTGATAGAGGACTAATCTCTAAAATATATATAGAAAACTCAAGAAACGAGGGCCCAAAATCTTGAATAACCCAATTAAAAAATGGGGCTCAGAATTAAAACAGGAATTCTCAGCAGAAGAATTCCAAATGGCTGAAAGGCACTTGAAAAAGTGTTCAACATCTTTAGCCTTCAGAGAAATGCAAATCAAAACAACTTTGAGATACCACCTTACACCTGTCAAATTGGCTAAGATAAAAGACACAGATGACAGTCTATGCTGGAGAAGTTTCAGAGCAAGGGGAACATTCCTCCATTGTTGGTGGGAGTGTAAGCATGTTTAGCCACTTTGGAATGCGGTATGGCAGTTTCTCAAAAAACTGGGAATTAATCTCCCTAAGGAGCCAGCAATACCACTACTGGGCATATACCCTAAAGATGCACATTCACACTCCAAAGGCTCATCTATGTTCATAGCAGCTTTATTCATAATAGAAAGAAACTAGAAACAACCTAGATGTTCCTAAACTGAAGAAAAGATTAGAAAACTGTGGTACATCTACACAATTGAGTACTACTCAGCAGTAAGAAAAAAGTGATATCCTAAAATTTGCAGGCAAATTGTTGATTTGGGGACTATTCTCTTGAATAAGGTATCACAAACCCAGAAAGATAAGCAGGGGATTTACACACTCTTTAGAGGACTTTAAACAAAATTCAAAAACTTAAGAATTTCAAAAGCTGCAAACCACAACCACTGAACAGCTTGGGATCTGAAACACCTTGTACAGGCACCTTGACTCCCATTCTCTCCAGAGGAACACCTGACCCAGTCTTGATGTTGGAGTGATGAAAGCAGATCTGCCAGGAGTGGATGCTGAACTAAGCCACACTGGGACCTTGGGACCTACTGCCCTTGCTGGGGAAGAGATAAAGTGATGTGAGGAAGATACAATGACTGAGAAGGGCGGAATGGGAAAGGAAATTTGAACAAGGATATACATGGATAAAAAATATGACTTTATTCGTAATAAAAAAAGAATGATGTCAGTAAAATCACGGAAAGGGTGTCTAGAAAAAGTAGACCATATTAGTAGTGTTGAGTCATCTAAGATTTTAGGGATGATGCATTAACACAATGGTTTGATAAATTTAAAAATTCCCCATGAACTTTGTGACAGATATTATATATGGGATGCATATTTATCTCATAAAACTTTCTGTTGTGAAATAGTAAAGGACAAAAGACACATCTTGCTAGATTAAGTGGTATCTGTTGAGAAATATCATTCACATTCAACATTAATGTTGACATAGTTTTCATTCAAGATGCTTGAGAGTATTCGCAGTCAAGATTTTGACTACAAAGTATAATGAAATACCGGTATGATATAACTTTAAATAATTTTGATGATTACAGTACATTAACAGGCAAAGCTAAAAGGGCTATTATTTTCATGAAACAAAATAAATTGGTTTATAAAATTATTATGCAGAGAGATGGTGATGTTTATATTGCACAACAAGGATGATTTGCATCCCAGTTACCTAATAATTGTATGTTGAGAGCCTATGAGCCCTGGAGAGTTTATTTGAAGTGTGTTGCACACTTCTCTTCCCTCCATGACTGGCTTGGTAAAGACAGTGAGATACTTGATCTCTACCATGTGCCTCTGGGTTTAGATTGTGTAATGACTTCAGTACATGGTGTGAGACATACTGTACCCCACATACACATAATAAGGACATATAATAAATAAATTGCAGAAAAATATTTACATTAATTAAGGACAGCATTAAAGTTAGGATGAGTAGTATTTTAAAATTAGGCATGTAAAATTAGGGGAATAAATATGAGTTTAAAATTGTACACTTTTATAATAAATAATAGCAAATTTCTTAAAAAGGCTTGCATACTATATTGAAATTAAAGACTCTGTAAAGATTAGAATTCAGAAATCATGTAAAACCCTTCAAAAATATGAATAGAATTTTTTAGCTTGGGATGCCCATCATGTATACTGTACTTGTATCATCTACTCCTCCCTCTCTGACACCAAGTTCTGTGTTCTTCCAATTCCCTCTCAAATCTATGGCCTCTTCTTAGTTTAATTATTACTGCTATACATACATACATACACACACATCACTGTATATCATGGTGAATATGTTTAGTGTTGCACATATGCATGTGTGATTAAGGCTGACTTCATGGTATTGGATAATCTATCAGGGAGCTCAACTATGGAAAAGACTGATTCTCTTTCACTCAGCAGCCATTGACTGCCATTAGCTCTTCAAGTAGTGGTGGGGCCCTGTGAGACTTCGCCCAATCATGCTGAATATAAACTTGTGTTGTTTTTGTTGTTGTTGTTTTGTTTTTTTGTAGATATCAAACTTAGTATTTATTGAAAGGTAGAAGACAAGGAAAACAGCCTCTCAAATGCCAAAACAAATACATACCTTAGCTAAATGTAAATAATTGCATTACATATCAATAAACTGTCCCTTTCTATTCTTTGAAAACTGAAAGTTTACCAACAACACCAATTTATTATTTACAAAAGGCACCCTCATCTGCCATAAAACTGAATTTAGAGAAAAATCTTATTTTGAGTTCATTAAATTTCTTAAACATTTAACCTAAGAAATTCTTTCCTCAATTGTGTACCCCTCCCATTTTAGAAAAAAACATATTTTAAACAAGTTTATACAGAAATTCACACATACATACAATACACAGTGTTGTGCTAAACCAACCTGATCATTAAGGTCAATAGTCTTGTCATAAGGTAGATAGATAATCAATATATTGCTTTATGTAAATTTGCAACTAAATGTCAAAAATGTTAAATTCTTTTAATAGCTAACCTGAGTGTGGAATATATACTACTTAGCTAAGAGGACATAAATAAAATAAGAAACAAAGAAAAAATGTATATATATATATATATATATATATATATATATATATATATATATACCAAACACTGAGATACCTGAGTTTTATATGAAGGTTGGTATATCACTGAATAACATATAACAATCACATTGTATGGCATATGGCTTTATTAAAACTGTTTCTTAAGTGCTTTACTGTCTGGTCCAAGATATTGAAAATGAGAAAAAAAAATCTTATATCACATGAAGATTGGGAATATGCTAAATAAAAACCATTAATATGTAGTATTAACATAGGTATTTGTGTGTAACAAAGGTAGTTAACAAGTTCGCAGATGGCATCTAAAGGGAATTAAAAAAATAACCCATAAGACTAGGAGCATAAACATGATTCAAGTCTGTAAGGCTTTATGTTGAAATCTTGATGTGCTGGTCTATTTTAACTTTTTAATTTATATCCATGTATGTGGAACAAAGAGAAAGAAAGGCAAAGAGAGGAGGGGGAAGGGAGGAAAAGAAGGACAGGCATAGAGAAAACACCATGCTCATTCAGTTACCACAGACTCAGAAGAGGATTCCAACCACTTGAAGCTGGCCTCACAGACTGCATGGGCCACCCACTGACATGTAGGTACTGAGAGATGTGCTTGAGAACTCTGGAAAATGTAAGTGCTCTTAACTTGTGATTCATTTCTCTAGCACCTGAAAACAAACCATTTCAGTAAGTCCAGTAAAAATTTGAAAATACAATTCAAAAAATGCATTTCTAGGAAAATTCTTGTTTTCTCTTAAGTGACTGAAGAAATTATTTTCTATTATGTGTATTGTTCTGTCTGGGGAGGTCAGCCTAACCTGTGGTTTAGTATCAAAAGTAAAGTAAGTCAGTACTTAGAATGAGCAAATAGGAGCAGAATGCTTTTACCGGGGGATCCATAATTCAGCCATGAATGAATGATTCAGTAACTCAAATAAGCACTTACCAAGAGGCCCTATCTCACTCCCAAGAAGCCTGTCATTCTGTGATTGATGGGTTGATGACGATCTGTGTTTTGATTTTAGTAATTCATATTTGAGCAGTATCCTGGAGGCATTCTAGTTGAAAGATTCAGGATGTAAAATTTCCAGCCAAGTGATAACACTGTTATTACAATGAGTTTTTTTTTTAAAAATTAACATATTAAAAACATGCAGTGAATATAAATAATTTAAGAAAATGAGACATTTTAAATGAGAAAATGAGCTTTACATTTTTGAGCTATATGTTTAAAAATCTCATGCATAACAATTTTAGCTTTTGGTATTTGCATTTCTTGTGTTTCCCTGATTTCCAGTCTTAAGAAGAACCTACTTAAAAGCTAATGTTTAGAATATAGATTAAAAATAGCATTTTATCTTTATTTAAAGAATGTTTGCCTTAGAAAATAACGATCATTTACTGTGTAAAAATAGTGAAGAAAAGGGAGAATTCTGAAACTGCATTTATTCAAAACTTACTTTGTGACATATTTACCTAAATGATTCTGTGTAATGAGAGCTCTGTCAGAAACATAAAGAGACATTTTTCTGTTTTTTAACAATGCTGGAATTTAGTGAATGACACAAAATTTGCAGTAGTGAGAGCAAGATTATTTTTTTCAAGTAATCCTGATTCTCTTCAAACTACGAACAAAACAAAACAAAGCAGTATTTAAGATGATCTAACCTTCAGTCCTAATGTTAACACTCATATTTGTTAAAGAGCTTTGATTAGTCTTCAAAGACCTTTGGATAAGCCTCAGAGACAGGGTATAAAGCCAGCATAGATGCAAAAGGAGTCTATGGAGGAAGTAGAGAGAACAGAGCTAAATAACCTTGTGAGCTACGGAGACTGCTGCACAGTAAAGCCTTGGAATTAATAGTTCCTGGGTTGAATTGAGACATCTAAACAAGTGGTTTAGAACTATAGAATTCATCCAGGCATACACTGGACCAGATTCAGGTAGATTAATGAGCAGAAAAATTGATGGTAGGTTCAGACTTAGAAATGAGAAACTGATGGATAGACAGTCAGTCTGTGTTGATAGTGGGACTACAGTCCACTGAAGATCCAGGGAAATTCGCAAGTCCTCTTACTGCTTGCCTTGATTCACGCATTGGCTCTTCAAATTGGAAGATGAATTAGACTGTTGACACTATGTTTAAAATCTTTCTCTAGATAGGTATGTAAGTATATTGTACCCTCCATCAGTCTGCTGCATCCAATAAGTTCTTGAGACTTGACTTTCCTGTCCACAACATGTTTATATGGTCCAAGTGTCATTGTGATGCATTTATAAAATGACTATTATACTTTTAGGAAAAGGATTCTTGTCAGTCAGTCTGCACCTCATATGGGATGTTGGGCAGGTGTTATTGTTTCCTAATCTAGGGATATTCTAAGTCACTTGAATTAGGCATGTGCTTTCAAATGTGACATCTCCTAGGGCATAGAACAGCACAAACAGCATTGTTTTATATAATATTGAAGCAACTTGCAGCAGTACACAGGCTAATCTCAACATATATGTCAATCCAAATTACTTCTTTTATTTTCTAATAAAATGAATCAAATAAAATTCTATGACTAACATCATTAAAATAGGAAACATTTCATCTGAACATAGCTATGTTTGAAGCAATGTTTTATTTATTTATTCATAATTAATTATATTTTTATTTTCAAGGGGTATTGTTTTTGTAACACTAAGCTTAAACAAAATATACACTTTATCCAAATGAATCAAATTGTTAAAAATGTATATATATATTATATTTATGTACTGCTTTGAAATATATACTAGTAATAATATAAAACATCATTAATCTTAAACACTGAACTATAAATAATAACATGATTCACATTTTGAGTTTAATTTGTATTACTTTAAAAACAGACTTATTTCTAGACAAATTGCATAGTATGTTACATAAATCATATGAAAATACTTGTTAAACATTGGCAGTATAATTTGTTTTCTTTTGTGTCTCATTTGTGGCTCTTGGATTTTCTACATATATATATAGTTCTACATGTGTATGTGACATGGAAATAGAAAAAATATGTCTAGGGATAAAGATAAGTAACCAAAGGATGTGGTGATAAAAGCAGGATTGGGAAATAACAGGAGAATATGCTTACTATACAAAATACATGTGCATGAAAATCTCAATAAATTTTGGAAAAAAATTCTCTAAAAACCCATTATACTTATGTAAAGTTCAACTTGTGAAGGAATGAGTCATAGTTGGGTTATTTATAGGCATTTAGGTGAGAAATTACTTAAAGGAATATAGATGAGTCAAGGAAAGCTGTATCACCACAACCTGTAAAAGATAGATGACAGACAGCTCACTAATTCTGGGGATCGGGAGCACAGTGGACAGTCCAGAGGCGATTCAATGTGCTGTGTTCTTATAGGGGGTTCAGTCAGGCTGAGCCTTTACCAGGCATCAAAGCTGGTTTCTGCCTCTCTTAGGCATCTCAGCTTCTCTGATAGTTTCTCTCCATAGTCCTTACTGCTTATGAAGGGAATATTGTCACTTGGAGATTTTCAGTGGTTTTCCAGTTGTTTACCCCCAGTTTGAGGCATTTTCTTGCCATGTAGAATATGTCCCCCTCTGTTGAAATGTCCGGTTGTCTTTCTTCTGTTTTAGTGCTCTGTACTAACAAGTTTCCCTGGGGAATATCCTTTTGTTTTAGTTTCTCTTTAACGACCTATGCCTTAATGTGATTTCCTCCAAGATAGTAGGGATAATCTCAGAGGAAATTGCTACACAACATCTAAACTAAATAATATCCTACCCCAAGTTGTTTATGCTTTTTGTTTGTTTGTTTGTTTTTGTTTTGTTTTGTTTTGTTTTATCACAATGTCAAAAGCAAACCAAGAAAGCAAATGGGGCTTACTGTGAGAGGTCTGATTATTTATTTTAGGGAGGATTATGGAAGAATTTAAAATTTTGTTTTTGAAAATCCATTGAGTATTCAAACCTTATTGGATAGCTCTGTAACAGCCGGAAAGAAAAAAATAAAAAAAGATGATGGAGGCAAAATTAACAAAATTTCATAGGGAAGGACCATTTAAAGACCCTTCAAAAACTTTATTAATGCCACTGGTATGATCAATTAAAATGCATAATCTATTAAAGTGAACCTTTTGCTTTGGTAGAAGAGATGCTGCTTATCCTGGGCTGACAAACACTTGTATTCTGGAAGATGCTGGCATGGTTGAAGCAGTAACTGCAAACAACAGAGAAGATGCAGTGTTGTCACTCTGGTTCTGTGTTACTTCACTGAATATTACATTTTCTACACCCATCCATTTCCCTGAAATTTTAATTTTTCTTTAAATCTAAACATATTATTTTATGCATTCATCTATTGAAGAACATTTATCATTATCTTATTTCCTGGCTGTTATCATGAATACAACAATGATTACTATAGAGCAAGTACATGTAGAGTGGGATGTAGACACATTTGGCATATGCCCATGTGTACAGTGGAACTGCTGGATCATAAGGTAGACCTAATTTCATTTTTTGATTGTTCTTTACACATATTTCCAGAATGACTGTATCAATTTGCATTTCTACCAACAAAAAATGAGGGTTTCTCTATTACCATACCCTCACCTATATTTGTGTAATCAACTGCTTTGTTGATCCTAGCCATTCTGGCTGTAGTGAGATGAAATATCTTATTTTAATTTGCATTTATTTGATTGCTAAGGATGATGAACATTTTAGGAGGTAATTTATTGTCATTTTAATTTTTTCTATTGAGGCAATAATTCTCTCGATTATGTTGTTTCTATTGCTTTCTTAATTTTTCCTTAAAGAATATTTTAGCTTTTTAAAAAAATCTCAGTTATTAATTCTTGACTTTATTTTCTGGACACATATAATGCAATTCATAAAATCCTTTCCTACACCAGTATATTGTAGCATATTGCCTTTATTTTCCTCTAGTAGTTTTAGAGTTCTGTGTTACAAATTGCATTCCTTAATCTACTTGGCTACAATCTTACCTGCAGCTTGATAGCTTTCAGTCTATTTTATTCTTGTACATATGGACATCCAGTTTTCCCAGCATTATTTGTTTAAAAAGGCATTTTTGGTTTGTTTGTTTTCGTCTTTAAATAATTTTGCCTCTTTACTAATATTAGATTGCTGTAGTTATAAGTACTCATGTTTGAGTCTTCTGTTTTATTCCTGCAATATTGTTTCTGCGCTAGTACCATATTGTATATATTATGATAGTTTTGGAATATATCTTTTAGAGTGGAATTGCATTCTTTAAATTATTATACTTTCTGCTCCATGTTTTTGGGCTATCCTGGGCCTTATGATTTTCAATATGAATTTTAGAATGCAATTTTTAAATTACTGTGAAGAATATTGTAAGTATCTTGCTTGGGATTTCATTGTACCTGTAAACTGATTTTGGTAGGATGATAATTTTCAGAATATAATTTTACCAACCCACAAACAAAAGTAGCTTTTAATTTTCTAATGTCTTTTTAAATTATTTTCTTCAGAATTAAAAGTTTTTCTTGCAGAGATCTTTTAATTTTTGGTTAGGCTTATTCTATGATACTTTACTGTTTAAAATTATGAGAAGCTATGTTGTTTCAGAATGCATTTTAGTATATACTTAATTTTCTCAAAATAGAAGCAGCTCTCAATTCTCTTTGACATAATTTCTAGCTCTCTGTTTATAAATAACTTAAGTTATGGCCAGCACTTAGAATTTGAGGCATTTCCCTTCCTCAGTAGTCCAGTCCCTCCACTACTGAGCTTCCTTCTTGTAATATAATCAAAGTGACCTACATTATATTCCCTATGTATAACACTGATTGATCATGTGTATGTGTGTCCCTCACCTGATTCTTCATTTTCACTTCATGTCAATTCCTGGAAGGTAATATGGAACACCCCCATTGTGGCTTTTTGCAGGTCCTTTGTCCAGAACCTTTGAGTAAAATTCTTTGAAAACTCATTTCAATCATATTGTCACATTGTCATAAAATATTAAGTGTTTCCTTAGGTTTGATTTTCTCTCTTACACTCACTCCTCTGAAGGAGCAGTGTCAGGGCAGCAAGCCGGACATGGCTCTGACAAGGGGAGCTGTTGTAGAATGTTTTCCCGGCCCGTTTGGGTCCGGGAGTTTGTGACCTGGCCCGAGGGGGAGGTTTGGAACCTGGTCTGCGTGGCGGCTTTTGTCCCCCAAAGAAATGAATCACATACTTATATACTTTATACTGTTTGGCCCATATCTTAAGCACATTACTAGCTAGCTCTTTCATCTTAATTCAACCCATTTCCATTAATCTTCCCACCACGTGGCTCAGGCCATGGCTCAGCAGCCCATACTTCTACATGTTCTTCCTTCGGGGGTTGGATGGAAGACTGAATTAACTCCACCCTTCTTCTCCTACCTGCCTGCCCCTGATTTTCCACCCACTTCTACGGTGCTGTGCATAGGCCAAAAACAGTTACTTTATTTACATCATACAGAGAACATTCCACCACAGGGAGCAAATTGTCTTCTAGCAAACATGATCATCTCCCATCTAATAGTACAAAATGTGAAATGGTTTGAGGATCTACAAGATGTCATGATTGCACAAATTACACCTGACCCCAGAAAATAGGTAGCAGTTAAGTTCTAAGTATATAACTCATAGTTTATTCAGGCATTTCTAGGGGTCAGAGATGTCTTTACGACCCTACTGCAGCTTTTCTTTCCATAAACTGCTCTATTGTTCATAGTCACATCACACACACACACACACACACACACACACACACACAGGCTAATAAAATGGCACATGCATGGCACAGGTGTTTCAGCAATTTCCACTGGATGTCTTACTTGACTTCCAGCTCCATATGCATTTTCTAGCATTGTTTTGTTTTGCTTCTTTTCAATTTTGTGATGTAAGTGTACTTTTTAATGTTCAAAAACTTCATGTTTATATGTATAACTAGCAATTTAAAAAGTAAATAGCCTTGTTTATCTACACAATATAAAGTCAAGATATTATAGAAAATGTGCAGTTTGTGATGGATGTGTGTTAGAATAACCAAGAAGTATGAACTGGAGAGCAAAAATAAACTTTAAACCCTGACAGTGATCAATACAGAGTTTACAATAAAAGAATGCAGAAAATCAAAGTGTTAAAATCAAAGTGAGTAAATTAATCCAATATTATTGCTAAACAACATAAAAAATTTCACCAGAAACTCAACTACACATAAAGGCCACCATAACAGAAAGCAATTAGAAGCTGTGCAGTGGCCTCTAACAAGTTTCCATGACTGAAACTGATGACAGATGATGTTCTGGTTAGTAATCATTTTGCTAACATCTTATTGCTCACAAGTAGCTAAGATATATCTACTTTGTTAGCAAATATTTCCCTTCTCACAAACTCTTTGAATATGCCACACTTTTTCTACTGTTGTAGCTAGATTTAGTCATATTATGAATGCTGGCATTCTTACAGACCATGCTAGGCCATCTTTTCTTTACAAGCCTATTAATATAACAAACTGAGTAGTGGAATGAAGCTAAAAGTAGCTGTTAGTATTTTGTGTATCAAAGAACTCACTAGCATGCTGCCAAGAGCCATATTATATGTATTAAAGGAATGGGTAGGGGAAGGGAAAGAAGAGTGGGGGTAGAGAACAGAGAAGAAGAGAAAAGAGGTCTCCCATGTGGTTGGGGCCTTTAAAGGTAGACATGCCCTAGATGTAAATGTCACCAGCTCCTCAGATTCTCTGCAGACAGGGGCACGGCCACAGCAATCTAAGAACTGTTGCATTCATGTGATCCAATGAGGAAGTGAGACAAAAATAGTATTGTTGCATCAGACTCTTAGTGTGTCAAATTTCAATTTAGTGGAAGGGATATGAATAATCAGGCAGTCTTCATCAAAGTTTGGTTCCACTGCCATTAATGTGTCATTGCTTTGGTTCTACTCATCTCTCCAAGGTTGTCTGAGAAATTATGCTCCCCATCTGGTTTATAGTACGGTTCATCCTTTTCCTTCTTCTGGCTTGAGATTTCTTATGGAGACATTTCAATTCCCTGTGCTGCATCTTTTAATTGTCCAAATAGAAAAATCAAAGGGCACAGAGTTCCTTTAAAACCCTCTAAACACTTCCACACATTTTTATTATACCACAACATGCACATTCTTCTTATAATGCATGGTTATCAACAAATAAAGACAATCATTCCTTAGAGAATCCTTTTCTGTTTGTTTCTTTATTAGGTTGAAAAAGGAAGCTATCAATATTCCACTATCTGAATGCATAAATTTAAGGAAGCAAACAACATCACTACTTTATAAAGATCTGTGATGATGAAGCATCTGGCAATCAAGAAGCAGGGGCAAAATTCATTGACAAATTAGTGAAGGTCAATGCTGATGAAAATCTGATGTGAGAATGCATCTATAATCTTGATGGATTGTCACTATTTGTCATTTCAACCAGCAGAAAGCCACTGACAGCAGCAGATAAGTGTCTCTATAGGACCACCTGCTGATACAGCAATCCTGCACTCTGGTAAGCTCTGTGATAGACAGATTTGTGCCCTCACAGTGTTAAAGGACTTGCTACTTTCTATTCAGTCCATCATTATAATGAAAAGATTTGGATACTCTGGGTCATTTCCTAATTAGTTTTATAAAGGTATGTGTTCAAGTCTTATGCTCATGGAAAAGGAAGGTGAGCTTGCATGAGGCTATAAAATTTTTTGATCTCACAACAATTTATGCTCTACCTGTAATTTTTCAGAAAATATTACCTAAAACTTTTACCTTTTTATAAATATGACAGTTCATTCATATGACCTTGGATTAATATCCTTGGACTGATGGAAAATAAAAATAAAATAATTTATTTATTTAACAGTATGCTAGTAGGAATGAGTACTAACATGGAAATTTATAAAGAAGATGCAGAAACACTTTTATAGATACTCAGAACACAATGATAAAGACACCATTGCACACAGATAACACAATTTCTGACCAGCAACTACTCAGTGATGACACAGAACTGGTAGTACTTTTTGAAGTATTGCTTATCAAGTAAGAAAGACATAACTGATGACTTTACCATTAAAAAAAATGATAAAAAATAAAACTCCTTGGCAAATTTTTCTAGCAAGCTGAGAAGTATTTATCAATGGAGTCTTTAAAATACTTGTTCCTTCCTTTAAAGATAGCTAAAGGGTCATGATTATTTTGAATTATAGTGATCATGATAACAGTAGTAATGGGAAGTCTTATCAACAGTACAGAAAAACACAAAATCACAGCACTTCAAAGAACTAGAATATTGTGTGTTCAATATAGAACACATAAAAATGTGTCACTTTTTCAAATCAAAGAGACATACAAAATAAAAATAAGACAAGAAAGTTACACAACACACTATAAATGAAGGAGTTCACATGTGGTGAGAAGGTAAATTCACTCACCACCAAAATGCCTCCTCAAATGTATGAAGCACATTTATTTCATGGAGCTTCAACTGTTGCTGATTTGTTTTCTTTTCACTTAAAATATATGAAAATCCAGCACAAATTTCAAACAGAACTCAGAATTGCAGGTCAAATTGCATCACTTCCTCTCTCTATTGTTGTATTTTTTATAGATGGTACAGACTCTGGTGCAATATTACCATGAATAACTGCTTTGTAGTACATTAATTTTCTGTATCTGTGCTAAATACATATTTTGAATAAGAAAAAACAATGACAGCTCATGAGGATCATGCAACTTTGTTTTTATGGACAGTGATTTAAAAATAAATACCCTACTATCCACATGGTAAGCTAACATAGTAACAGCATTCCTTTGTGATAGTTTATTGGGAATAAATTATAATTCACAATTTTTTTTTATTTTTTTTTAGCTTTAGGCTATTGTAAAAGAAGTATATAAAACTTGAGCATAGTCATATCTAAATGCCGTTCTAATCAATGATATATCTTACTATGTATGTATGCAAATGTTCCAAACTTTAAAAAGTAAAGATATCTTGAACATTTTGGATAAGATATCATCAGTTTTCTTGAGAGGATCCCTTTAATTGCAGAATTAAACTACTTACTTTCTAAAAGAAATGTCCAATAAAAGGCATTACATAAGTGACTGTGATATTTTGTATGTGCTTTAACAAATAAAACTCTCTGATAATCAGAGGGCAGAGCTGGCCACTACTTAATCATAGAGACCAGGCAGTGGTTACACAAACCTTTAATCTTAGTCCTTGCAAGGGAGAAACAAGAAGACAGGACATTAATCCAGTCTAAGTGAGAAACTGAGCCAGCTGTTGGAGGCTCATGCCTTTAATCCCAGCACTTGGAATCTCTTGCCTTAGATCCCAGTAGTTGGGAGGCACATGCTTTTAATCTTAGCACTAGAAAGGTAGAGACCGAAAGTCATATGGCTGGATGGAGAGACAAATACAAAGCTGGAGGAGACAGGAGCTTGGACCCTTTTTGGCTTGGCAAAGTGAGAGGTGACTATGGTTTGCTGCTTTTTTGTCTGATCTTTCAGCATTTATCCCAATATCCAGCTCTGGGTTTTTATTAACAAAACCAATTAGGTTTCAACTACAGTCTGTGTCTTTGTTTCCTACTGAGGAAGGCTCGTTTATGTCTCTGATGTACTAAATTCCAATTTAGTTGGAAATATCAAAGACAAATTGTGTTACTCCAGTACTAAACTCAATGTATACAAGAATTACTTTCAACAATAATCCTCATGAGTTGGACACCAAAAAATTTAAAATGAGAAAACCCCATGTAACAATCCATAAATGTCCAACAATGAAGAGAGGTAGAGACAGGGATACATGGCTAAGCACTGGGCAGAGTCTCTAGTCCAGCTGATAGTGGGGGAGGAGATTCTATATGAGCAAGGGGGTAGGAACGATGAGGAAAGTTCTCACAGTGATGGCTGATGGGAGCTCTGAGGAGCTCACTGCATTAAGAACAGCTACCTGGGAACCATCAGGAAAAGGAACTAGGCCCTCCAAGGATAGGCAACTGTCCACTGATATGGGCAGTATGTGGAGCTTCAAGGGGAGGGTTCAGACTGTGTTTCTGTGCATGGACTGGCACCTTGGAGCCCATTTCCTCCAGAGGAACACCTAACCCAGTCTTGATATTATAATGAGGAAATCAGACTTGACTGGAGTGGATGCTGAGCTAATCCACCTTGGGACTTCTTGCCCTTTTTAGGGAAGGGATGGGGGGGCACGAGGAAGGAGGCTGAAGGCTGACTGGGAAAAGTCTGGAGCAAGAAGGGTGTTGGAACAAGGGGATATATAGATAAAAAAGACTTTATTTTATAAAAATAAATAAATAAAACTAAAATATGTGATAATATTTCATGACTCATCCTATGAAAATAAGGTTTGTTCAATAGTAGAAAACAGGACATATGCCAATGGTGCATTTGTGTTTGTTCTAATGGAGATGGCAATGTTGCTCACAAACAGAAAAGATTAAAAAAAAATACCTGTGGATCTCTCTCTCTCTCTCTCTCTCTCTCTCTCTCTCTCTCTCTCTCTCTCTCTCTCTCTCCCTTTTGTATTTGGGATATGCATGCTCACATGATTCTATGCTGCAGTGTTCTACTGTGAGACTGCATGCAATATATGCTAGATATCAATGTTAAGCATCTCCTTTCCTTGTTTTCACCCTTACTTTTTTTTTTTTTAGCAAAGAAGTTCTTTACTTTTATTGCTCTGTGAATAAGTGCATAAAATGCAAATGGGCAGCCACAGTCAGATCTTGGAGAACACAATAACCCCAATTCAGCAATCAGGAACTCTGGAGTACAAATCCTCAAAGATTCAGGCCTGAATAGCTTAACACCATGAGTCTGTCTACCTTTGGCACCATTATGATTCACTTTTTCAAAGAACAAAATCACTCACCATGGCACCCGTCATCACTCTCTCCATCATAATAGACTTGGAGTATCTGGTATACTCAAAGCCAGGCTGAAACCTGGCATCAAAGTCCAAATCAATACCCAGTACATTCTGCCAAGTTGAGGTTTTTTGGGGGAATTCATCTTTCTGCCTTGTCAAATTCAGTTGTAGGTATCAAGACCCTGGGAAAAATCAGACTGCAGTTTGGGAAAATGACACTAAAGCAGATATTCCACTACCACAGACTGAGTTGGTTCTTCTTGCTCAATGTGGAGTAGTTCCATGATCCTTGTGTACACTTAAGAAGTCTTGGTATCCTTCCAAGTCTTTGTCTCTAAAAGATACTGACAAAGAACTGGGACAAAAATGGAGAAGATACTTATAAAGTGCAACAACCTCTTCTCCCACACTCTACTTTATCCTCACTTCTGACTACATCTGAGCCAAGAAGATCCAGTCTTCATCCACACCAAACTCACATTGGACTCTCCATCATTCCTGAAGCCACACAGTTTTCTACCTGTGGCTCATAATACAATAAACATCCTAGGATATTCTGGCTTTGTCAAAGCAGACCAAAAAAAAAGGCCTAGCAAGATGACACTTTCCACCAAGTTTACAGCCAAATTTCAACCTTGAGAACACATGTGGGGGAATAAGTAATTTCTACATGTCCTCTGACCATAATATTTGCATCTTGTCATCTGTACACACACATCCATCCATCCAGATAAGGAAGGCTGTGAATATTTTTGTAATTTTTAATCTCAGAATTCTGGAAAGCAGGAAGGTGATCTTTGTTTTATTACCAATAATGTGTTCCCTTTAGAGAGAAGTGTTTCTGAATGTGGATATCTGCAAAATGAGTAAAATTTAAAAAGGCAAAGGAGTTCTTTACTTTATTGCTCTGTGAGTGAGTGAAGTGTAAATGGGCAGCCACATTCTGATCTTGGAGAACACAATAACTCTAATTCAGCAATCAGGAACTCTGAACTATATGACGGGGTACACAGTATACCCTGCCTCAAATTAATAATTAGGCAAACATTATATATATATATAAAAGAAAACACTAAAGACCACATCAATAATTGTTGCCCTCTCACCCTTACTTTTAAAGATAGTATCTCCATCTACTGTGAGACTGCATGCAATATATGCTAGATATCAATGTTAAACATCTCCTTTCCTTGTTTTCACCCTTACTTTTAAAGATAGTATCTCCGTCTAAACCCAGAGTTTACTCACTCAACTAGTCTAGTAAGACCCAGAGATCTTCCTATTTCAGCCTCCCCAGTGCTGGTATTATATGCTCATTTCACAATGGCCATATTTTAAAATGTGTTGGGGATTCAAGTATATGTTTTTTTGCTTGCCTCATTGACTGAGCTCTTCCAAAAACAAGTGGTTTGTGTTTTCATCTCACTCATTCTTTGAGAGGTCATTTATAGCATGGTTAACAATATGAAAAAACTTAAAGTTTTTATAGCTACAAACTGATATCAGGACTATAGAACTCCGTGTAATGAACATAACTTTAAGATACTGTCTTCAAAATTGTAAGTCCATAATTATTTTATGAGAAAAGTAAAATGTAAGTTAATCATGTCCTCAACACAATATACATTGTAGCAAGTTATTATTTAAAGGTATTTTACTTTTGTTTATGTTGTATTTGTTTAACTCTGTGAAGCTGTATTACTTTGTCTAAAACACCTGATAATCTGATAGAAAAACTGGATTTGTCAGGAGTGGAGGCTGAACTAAGCAATATTGGGACCTTGGGACCTTGGGATCTCCTACCCATGGAGGGGATGGGGAGATGTGGAGAAGAAACAATGACCTGATGTGGTGGGAGGGAATGGGACCTGGATTAAGGATATATAAGGATAGAAAATGTGACTTCTTTGTTCATAATAATAATAATAAAAAGAACTGATAGTCCAATAGTGAGGCAGGAGAAAAGATAGCTGAGGCTGTCAGACAAGGAGTGTAAATAAAAGGAGAAATCTGAGAGAACAGAAGGAGCCAGAGAAGAAGGAGGATGCAAAGGGCCAGCCACTCAGCTACATGGCAATTCATGGAGGAAAAAACAAAGTATCCTGGAATAGGGGGGAAAAAAGCCAAGAGGCAATATGCTAATTTAAGTTAAGAATAGCTAGCAAGCAACAAGCCAAGCTAAGGCTGGCCATTTAAAATTAAGAATAAGAATCCTTCAGTGATTTATTTGGGAGTAAGAACAACAGTACCTAACCCTTTGATGCCTGTAAATTTTTTTATATTATGTATGTTTTATAGATTGTACCTTGGGAACGCACATTGCCGTATATCATCATGCATGTGTAAACAACTACCAGTAGATTGGGAATCAAGCATGTAGAACATGGAGAATTGGAATACACCCAAAATGAACAAAAAAAAAAAATGTTCAAAATCAGATCCTCATTCACATCAGTCAGAAAGACCTGATCTGGGCTGGACAGCCATCTCAGGGAGAGCCAATTTCTTGCCTGTGCTTATTGTCAGTGAGTTGTTCCTGATCCTGCTTCTGATCATTTATCATCATCATCTCAAGTAGATGATGGCTAATGATGGGTAAATGAGCAGCAGTGATTTGTATTTGTGAGGATGTTTATTTGCCTGTTGAACATGATTTTTTGTTAATACAGTCATTTTTCAATCTCTGCCAAGGTACAGTGATTCATATCCACATAGATTTTTAAAAGTACAAATTAATTTCATGCCATCAATTTCTGTTTCCACTGAGTAATTTAGAAAACAAGGATAAAAAGGATATCAGCTAAAAATGTAAGAGAGATAAAAGTCCATTACATATTCATTTATACCTTATGGTCTTTTTAAAGAATACTTTTTGGACAGTACATAAATTCTTAATTTTTAATATAAATAATATAAACAGCTAAAGTTATGTTTACTTGTAATTTGTAAGAAGTGTCTTACATGAGTGTTACTTTTATTTATCTTATTAATCGTGTTTGGTGTTGTTAGAGAAATAACCTTGTCTTACAATAAATTTATATAATCTCAGTGTCTTTGGAAATATGGACTTTTAAGCCTTATTCAAAATAATGAAATTGTTTTGACATGGAATCTATTTGATGTTTTCTAAGCCTCCCATATAATGTGTTCCATGTTTTTATCATCCCATGTAATGATAAACATACCATGGGTTATATTCACTGATTTTATGATACAATTTTATACTAAGTTTTCCTGGTACTGCACTTACAGATGACTAGATAAGCTGTAATTCCACAAAGGTTATACACAAGGGCAAAAGTACCTTGTTTTCCCAACTTCAGGGGAACACAATGGGTAGAGCTTCTAAGAGTAATTCACAGATAGGGAGAAGTCCCCTTGGTGAGAGTGAGGAACTGGGTGATGTTCACAAAAAACTTAATTCTAAAGTTGACACAAGCAATTGTGCAAAATTAAGATAGTCTTTGAAAACAGAGAGTGGAAATTGTAAAACACCCCAAGACAAAATAAGTAAAATTCATATAATCACCAATTATGAGAAAAATTTAAAGATATTTCTTCTCTAGATAAAATGTATATAGAAAAATTCTATGTAACAGTGTTGACTAAAACAACACTGACCTCGAGTCCAAAACAGCCTCTTGCCTCCTTTCTGTCCAAATGATGCCTTATAATGAAGACCTATGAAAGTAAAACAGCCACAAATAGCAAAACAAAACAGAAAGATGATAAGTGAAAGAGCACAAACTTCTACATCTGTTGAAATTTTTGGACAGAACATAAAATATAAGAACCCTGTACTTTTACCAGATAATGCACAGTGGTGAGACATGGAGGCAAGGGGGGGATTGGTGAAACCGTGCATCATCAGAAGAAAGAGGGAGATGGAAGGGGTTAACAGGGGGTGAGGATGACCAGGCTAATTATATACATATGTGAAAGTGTCAAAGAATAAAAAATACTTCTAAACATATCTTGAGAATATTACTAACATGGAATAACACAGCATTTCAATGTGTATTAAATATAAACTAAAAGGCTGTTATAAATGTGGGAGTGAAGAGAGCCACAGTAACGTAAATGCAAAGAAGAAAAGCAATACATCAGAGGAGTTTCAGAGATCTGTTGACAATGTTATTATTAATAAAGACTAACTCAACCCCAGAAGACAGAGGGGCATGAACTATATTTCCCAAATATGTACACAACAGTTTTCCGTGTTTTGAGTGCTCTGGCTAATGAGCTGTGAATACAGCTTCTGTTTTTTCTCTTGTACACCAAATCCAGATTGAAAAACAGGTTCAATGACAGCAGAAGTGACAGTATTTGGGAAGGGCAAAGGATTAATAGGAGAAAATCAGGGAGACAAGATTGTGTAATGGGGGATAAAATGACTGAAGTGCATGTGACATATGTATGAATATCTTGAGACTTTAGAAAGTGAATATGTGTTCATTTAAGAGTATGAAAAAGCAAATTAAACAACCCAACTATGATTCATCATTCCATTTTTCTCATATTCCAAGTAGAAATTGTAAACTCTCCTGTCTGAAGTAGAAGAGATATAGAGCATATGAGTATAAGCAAGAAATACTCCTGGTATAATACTCCTGGTTACTTGATTTTAAGCAGCAATTTTCATCTTGATAATATCTCAATCTCTGGATCTGGAAAGCTGATCTCTAGGCATATCTAGGGAACATTGATTGAAGTAAAAAAAAATCAATTTACTATGAATGGGACCATTTGCTAGGCACAGGTCCCGGGTTATGTGAAAAAGAGAAGGAGTAAAGCATTCAAGTTTCCCTGACTTTTCCTTCCTGACTATAGGTAATAATGTAGCCAATAGTTTCTGTTTGATTTTCTGTTCTGATTTTCTGTTCTGATTCCCTGAACCCTCAAATTGCAAATCAAAATGAGGCTCTTGTCTAATAAGTCTCTTTTCCCAGGTCATTTAATCAAAACCACAAGAAAAACACCTAACATGATTACTAAGCGTCTTAAGAAAAACTGTTACTCTAAATTACATATGACTTTCATGACTGATGAGGAAATTAAAACTAAGGTGGGATAATTTAAAAACTCCATTAAGGAATTAATCATCAAGTACATACCATGTAAGATACAGCATGCAAAGAATATAAAAGAGAAATAAATCAAACCATGAAAATTCAACAAACATGAAATGAAATAGCCAAAGTGTAATGGTCACAAATTTTATAAGTGCACAATCAGTTCATTTTTTTTCTTAAAAGAATGACAGCAAAAAGACCAATTATAAGTAATAATTTTAAATACTCTGAAATAAAATATGTAAACCATTTTAAAGAGTACATCATAATCATGGGAAATAAATTCAGAGTGATCAATTTGAAGATATATTTTAATTAAGCCAGTTTTTTTTTATATAGGAAGAAAATTACAACCTATTAGTTACCCCAATATAAGAACTTGATTATTAGGACAGAAATACAAAACTATTCTTCTTTCCCCAAATAACAGGTGAAACAATGCAATAGTAGACAAATGGCTGACAGTTAGACTAATCAAACATATTCACAAAAAGTCTGACATGTTCCTTAGTGTCTGTCACAAGCTTTGTGCTGAATCTACTAATGTGATAAAGAATTAGAATCATTTCAGTAGTAAATAGCTTTGTTTATAACATATGCTAATTTTACATTTGCATTACCAGAAGTTGTAGCCTCTAAACATGTATTTTATTATTTTTGACAGAGAAATAGTTTGTACCCAAACTGAAATATCTATCAAAAAAGAAACCAGAAGAGCATTAAAATATGCAAATAGGAGAACTCAGAGTTATAATTCACCTTCTTACAACTTAGGCAGGAATTAGCTTTCTGTTTGTAGGGAGCAGAAAAGAGGTATGGTGCAGCTACCAGTTATTCACAAAGGTTACAAAGGCTGACACCAAGAACAAAAGGGTAAAAAACAAAGACCTTTCAATTGTCCTTAAAGCAAAGAAGACTTGATGAAAGACAGGCTAGGAGAACTAAGACCCTGTGCTGACAAGAAGGCTACCTAGCTTGCAGGAGAAACCATATCTGCTCTAGGAAATAAAGGTTGGGCTACTGCTTTTTATGTTTTCCCTTCTAATGCAATTGATTGTACAGATAGAATCTAGAAAGGCATTATACTATTTCAGCAAATACTTTAAACCATCCTTTAGAGTAAAGGTTAAAGAATAAGAATTCTTAAAAGAGTAAGAACCAACACAGATGTTCATCAGTAATTGTGAGAAAAAGGGAACTTAGTATGACCAATAGCACTTGAGGTATCTGCAGTGGTAGAGCAAATCCAGCCAAGTGAGTGGCAAGGTGTCAACATCTAACAAAACTTGAGTCAGAGACAGATATACTGAGGGCTTCAGTCACCCCTCACTGGGTGGGCAGCATACAGACAGCACCGAATCATCTTCATCTCTCTGGAGATGTTGGACCAGGGCAACAAGCATAGAGCTTATGAGCTCTTCTTGGGAATGGTTGTGATGCCTGGAAGCTTACAAATATCAGTAAAGGTTATTCCAGATTTATTATAGTTTCTAATATATATATAATAACTTCTAGATAAAGTAGTTAGATGGAGTTCTCCTCTCTTGGGAATCCCTTGTACTATTTAGATGCCACAGTTTCCCTTAATCTCTCATTTTTTCAGTGTCTCATAATAAATCAAGGATTCTGCATTCTCACTCCCAGATGATATCACAATGGTAAATTTCTTTGGAGTGAGATAGTGAAATCAGGAAAAATTTCTAAGTGCAAATTTTGGTGATGAGGAATGTCTAGCATCCTAAGTCCATTGAACATTTATAACAGGAAGACTCTGTAGCACTCAGAAACCATATATTATTACAAATGGAAAATAATATTTTTATTCTGGAGAACTGTTAAAATTTTATAGTCATTGCCCCCTGATACACAGCCCACATATACACATATGTGCTCACATTCATAAAACCTCTAGACCATCAACAATCTAACATGAATATGATGGTTCTTTTGTTTAAATCTCCTATAAGAATTTCAGACATGTGAATTCCCAAACTCTAATAGTTTTTTATGAGCCACTATTATTTTTGCTTATTTATGATCATAATAATCAGTATTAATGGACATAGAAACATGCTGTGATTCTCACAAGAAAAGTAGGGAAGATTAAACTGAAATAAATGTGAAAAGTTGTAAGTAAATTTTGTTTTAGAAACCTATTATTAATGAACAGAACTAGTGTAACAGATGTTAGAACATAATTAAACTGATTATATAATTTTCAAAGTATGTTGTAAATGACATTTGCAAGGATCCTTTTAAAAATTACTATGTGTAGTTATAAAGAAAAGGAACTGGTAAATTCAATGTTAAACTCATTTACAGAGATATATTGCATTAAGGCATCTTTACTGGGTTGATGAAATGGCTCAGCATAAGGCATTTTTCACACAAACCTGAGGACCCTTTTTTTATCCTCTGGAACCTAACTAAACAAAGGGATGATTGATGCCATATAATTTTCCTTTTGCTTCCATAGGACTGCCATAGCATATGTGATTCTTTCCTAACTCATTGTATATATGCATACACACACAATAATAATATAAAAATGATAACAATAGTAATAATATAACATTAAGAATAAATTTACAGAAAATAATTACTTTTGTTCACACTTTAATGAACAGTATGAGTTGGTTGTACCATATGCTATAAATGACATTTAACTAGCCTAGGTATTCACATTTCACAAATTTCATTGTTTTCCAGTTTTACTGGGTCTTTACCAGTAGACACATACATGTATGTATCTATACAGTATATATACATTATTATAAATATTTATATCAATGTTTATATCTATTTTATTTTTTCACTATCATTCCAATCAATGAAGCAGGATCATTTTTATTAATGTCTTTATTTATTTTGCATATTAACCACATTTTTTTTCTCTGATTCTCTTGTTCCCTCCTTGAACCTCATTTCTGTCCATCTCCCCATTGACCTCTTAGAAAGGATAAGGCCTTCCATAGAGGAGTCATCAAACCATGGCATATAAAGTTGAGACAGGACCGAGATAACCTTCCCTGTATCAAGGCTGATACATTGAGAATAAGTTTCACAATGTCAGCTCATGTGCCAGGAGCAGATCCTGTTCCCACTATTTAGGGCCCCACAAACAGACGAAGTTACACAACTGTCAGCACATGCAGAGGGACTAGGTTGGTCCCATGCAGGCTCTTTAGCTATATGTGCAGAGTCCACAAGCTTCCAATAGCTCAGGTCAGATGTCTGTGGGTTTCTCCATCATATCTTGACCTTCCTTGCTCATATAATTATTCCTCCCTCTCTTCAACTAGACTCCCAAAGCTCATCCCAGTGCTTGGTTGTAGATCTATGCACCCCTCAGTTGCTAGATGAATGTTCTATAATGTCAATTAGGGTGCTCACAAATCTGATTACAGAAACAGGCCAGTTTAGGGACTCTCTCTGCTAGTGCTAGAAGTTTTAGTCATCCTTGTGGATTCCTGAGAGTTTCTCTGGCCTCAGGTTTTTAAGCAAAAGTTTTTATAGCCAGAACGTGCCTTCATTTATCTTTATTGGATTTGTATTAATAATCCGTCTTGGGAGTGGCTAGATTTTCTTATTCCCTGGGTTTTGGAAACAATGTGTGAGCACATCATTTCCTGCTGTTTTCTTCATGAGGAATAAGAATATTGACTCTTCATTTATCACAGCTTCTCCACTTGTAAGTTCCTTAGTCCACAGTTTCTTTTTAGTCACGTTTTATTTAGCACATTGCCTTAATTTCTGATATTTTCTACCATGTGAATCCATTCAAGATCATTGTGGTAACTTAACTACATCTACCTCAATTTAAAAACTTTAATATTTGAGAATTTTATACTTTAATATGAGTTGTTCCCTCCATTTCTTCCCATACCTCACACAACTTTTCTCTTAGAAGTCCATGTACTATTTAAGAATTTTTTATATTTTCATTTCATGTGTATAGGTATTATGCTTACATTCCACGTGCATGCCTGGTGTCTGCAGCGAGCAATGGAAGGTATTAGATCCACTGAAACTGTCAACTGGGTGCTGAGAAATTAACCAGGAAAGGAATAACCAATCCCCTGAGCTACCTCTTTGGCTATTCACATGCTACTTTTAAGTCTACTAACTCCACCAAATTTTAAAGAAATACTCCTTCTAAAAACCTGAAATAGCTAACACTATGTGTCATATGTCAATGTTTTCTGTAATGTATTCTAGGTTGCCATTTTCTGTCAGATGTTTCCATTCTTAGGAAGGAAAAATGTGACCAAGTTCCAGCCTCAGATTTCTCAGGTGGTGTTAATGTTCAGTTTCTCTTCTGTGCCCCAGTCCTGTGTTTTCTAGATGTAATTCTCCACCTATTTTCTCTTAGGTGCATCATTCATGATGAATTAAAATAATCCTCCAAGTCTCTGAATTATAAAAGAAAAACTGGTTTATTAACAATTCATAATATTTTGCAGCTAGAATTTAATGTCTTGTTTTTCATTTACTAGGATTGAGATGAAGATATAGTCTATTCCTTCTGATACAGTTTTGTTATCAATAATTTGACCTGTGAACATATCAAACTCATTTCCACCTATCAGCATTCTTTGACCTATTCTTATTTGCTGATGCATTCAACTCTGTGTTCTGGAAGTAGACCATAATGAATTGCAGACCCTGATTCTTTTCTACTTTGTCTCTAGAAGCTCAACACAGCTCAAAGAAAATGTGTAAAGGTTGTGGTCAAGACATTGAATCGGCTCCCTTACTTCCTATGCATTTGATTTCAGGTTGGATCAGCCATTTAAATTTTATAACACTGAAGTTAATCCAATATGAAGGCAGCTTTAACAAAAATGACCTATTAAAAGCAAACTTAGTGTGGGACTAAACAGTAAAATTGGACATCCAAATCATCATTCCATTATTATTTTTAAATAAAATATGCAAGTTAAGCATATGTTTAAAAATGAAAAACAATTGCTTTGCATCTGCTCTAGTTATCTCTTTAGATAGCTAAATCTCATCTCAATATCCATCCATGTTTGACTTATTCTTTAATCAGTGATCTATGAATAAAGAACAAATATTTTTAATGCTCAACACTGATGAAATCCTAGAACACAATATTAAAGAAAACATAGTGTAAACTCTTCAAGATTATAAAATTGCTACACAAACACAGATGCTTCTACACAAACACACACATACAATTGTATTTTTATATTGAATTTGACAGAAAAGATATTCCATGGCTGTATATCTTCACATTGTATAAGTCAATCAGCACTTGCTCAAGAAGCTCATAGAAAGACTGGTCTTTGTTAATGAGAATGTTTATGATTCATCAGTATACTGGGAAAGTGTTACTTTCAATATCCCTGATCTTGCTACTACTGCTACTGAATCTGAAATCTTCCAACTCAGTGTTGTCTTCTTGTCTACCATTCCACAAAGAATCTTGGTGAATATGGATTGCACTGGACCTTTCCAGCATAGTTGGGCCTGTTAGTTCATACACAAAAAGAGAAATCGAGACTAATTGGAGATTTGCCTTCCCTGGCCATAACAAGCTAATGATCATTGACAGTGATATATTTAGAGGATTTTGCCAAAATCTTGAATCCCCATCTGAATGGCAGTAAAACAGATGAGGTTTTCAGCAGTTTTACAACCACAGAATTCATTGTTCTTATCAAGAATTTCAACCGGGGACAATTCTTCAAAGGAAATGTTTGAGTAGAAACTGCTTTGGTGTCACTATAAATTGACTATGAATTTAAGGTTCCATAAAAAAGTAGAAATTTTGTTAAAAAATACAAAAAGTTGCTATATAAGTCAGTATACTATCTACATTCTTAAAAAGTCGAAGTCTTACTTTTATATATCCAGAAGGTAAATAATAATGCTCAAGAAAAGAACAGAGTCAAAATATCCAGAACCTGATTAAATAACTGCCATCTTTCTTAAGTTTTGTTCCCTATTCAAATTCCAGAAAAACTATTGTAATTATTAACAACAACATACACACACCACATTTATATACTATAATCATCTTTGACATCCTTATCAAAAGTAAGATTTATTTATTTTTATTTTATGTGTGTGTTGACTGCATAAATATGCATGCCTAATAATAAAACAGAGGTCACAAGGTGACATCAGACCTTCTGGAGTGACAGAGGCCTGTGAGCCTCCATGTTGGTGTAGGAAACTAAAGCCTGGTCCTTTATAATAGGTACTCTTAACCATAAGACATCTCTCCAATACTTTGACCTGAACATTTTGTTTCTGATTCTAATGTAAAAACTATGCTGACTAAGAATGTCCAAGTTTATCTTCCTGAGTAGTATTATAAGTAGTATTATATTAACCAGATGGTATAATGTATTCTCACTTGTAGATTTCCATGCCAACAGCCATAAGATCTATTTTCCTGGTTGTTTACTTTGCTTATGTATACTTTATTGGGATAGAGTCTTGAAAAACAGTTCATACTGGCTTAAAAGTCATTGTATTTTTATTTTAATTTTATTTGTTTCATGGTATTAATCTTTGCACAATCACATCTTTTCATTTCTACTAATTCACTACTTTACTAAATTATATCTGTGTCTTTGTTTACTTATGTCCTAAATTTCCTTTTCATGTTGCGTCCTTCATAACAAACCTCTCTGATGTGATTGTGGAGTGAGCAATCTGTTTTCCAGAGACCTATCTCATTCCTTTTTACAAATTTCTTAAATGTAAATATGTATATGTTTATATGTATATATGTATATGTGTATATGTGTATATATTACAGCTGACAAAGCATATGTAGTAGGGAAGGAGACTTCTGTTCTTTTCTTCTCTTCACTTTGTAGGACTCATTATATAGCCCCTTATTACAGTATATAGATTACCATTTTTTCATTGTTTAATTATAGATACGTATATCTTTTATTGTGTGCACAATCTTTTCTTTTACATACTTGACTCGTGTATTTCTAATCAGTAGCACAAATCCTAATTGCTCTTGTAAGAAAAATATGAGATATTGGATATTGGATATTGGACCAAGTACTAAAATCAGAGAGAGAGAGAAGCGACAGCCACTTCTCACCCTCCTAACGCTAAGCCCAAAGAGATAGACCCTGTCTCCACAAATCCTCAGATTGAATAGGGAAGCAAAGGTCAAACTGCAGCCCCCCCCGCCCCCGCCCCGCTTCTCTGCCCAGCCATATCACTTCCTGTTTCAGTCATCTTAGAGCAGGGATTAAAAGTGTCTTCTTCCCAAGTACTGGGAGCAGAGGCATGAGATCTTAAGTGCTGAAATTAAACGTGATGCTACCAATGTTTGGTTCTGTTTCTCTTTTGGACTGAGTTAATCTCATATACTTCAGTGTGCCCTTTATCTCAGAAACAAACAGAGGGAGCTCTGTTTCTGCAACCCAAGTGTTAGGATTAAAGGGTAGGTCACTGCCTGACCTCTATGGTTATTTCTGTAGCTGACTCTGTTTTCTGATGTTTAGGCAAATTTTGTTTCTTAAATTACAAACAATATACCATCACACTTATCACCCTCTATTATTACTGTCTTTAATTTTTTAGAGAGACCTCTTATCCTCAGTAAAAGGAGATTTCTTCCCCTATGATATCACCTGTCTGTTTGCTTAATGTATGCAATGAAGGGAGATGATATAAGATAACAAAGAAGACAAATTGAGGAAAAGTAAGGAAGAGAGGGAGAGAGAGAGAGATATCATTGGTTAGCCTCATATGAAAATCCTATTTCTCTCTCTCTCTCTCTCACTCTCTCTCTCTCTGTCTCTCTCTCTGTCAACTCATGACCTCAGTAAATATAAAATATAAAATATAATTACCATTAAATGTTCTATTCTCAAATACACTCATAATGAGGATTTAGGATTTTAGTTAAAGAGGACTTCCCTCTTCAGACCTGAAGAATTGAGAGAGCTTCAAGACACTGGCATTAAGGACACTAAGTTTAGGCTCTTTTGTACCTGATTGCTTCTAGAGAATTTGCACTACTATTTCAACCAGCTTATTCTAATTGTTTGCTTTTGCTCATATTGTGCAAATTATATTCATGCAATTGAAATCATATATTGTTATTCAGAATACAATGTATAGACATATTTGTTGATGGATTTCACCAGTGAATCATTAAGAATGCTAATATTATACTAGACATGTTTCTAAATTATAAAAATATTTATTTAAGCAATAATTGTTACTGTGGCACTGAAGATCCTTGTGCCAAATATTTGACTAACACATGTCATTTGAAGCATTCTCTTCATGGTTTTTAAATTGAATGCATTTTTATGACTTTGGTAACTATTTAAATTAAACAATCCAAGTCTTTCATAAATATCTAAAATTCTAAAACATGGTAATAAAGAAAAATTATCACACATTGCCATCTGCTTATATTTCTATGTAATACACTGAATTGTACTGTACAACTGAAATGGTTTTTTAGACTACAGAATTTATAAGATATCCTTCATTTGTACTCAGATTTGGTGGAGCATATTTTAAGACAAGTCAGTATATGCTTTTTTTAAAATGTTTATTTTCTGATGTTTCTCTGTTTTTATAGACTTTTTTCTCCTTGGTTTTGGTACTCCAATAATGGATTACCTACACAGAAAATGTAAGATGTTGAAAGAGAAAGAAATATTTAATCACAAAGTTTAGTGACTATGTTTACTGGTTAGAACAGTATTGCTTACAAACATAGCTCCATTTCATGGAACATTTATTGTCACAACAACTAAATAAGCCATTGCCTCAGCTTGGCAAACAAGACAGAATCCAAGATGTAAATATTAATAATGATTTCTTTTTGCAAACATGTTTCCCTCAATACATTTGAATTTATCAAACATCAATGACAGGATGCAGATATTTAATGTGGATTCTGAGTAAAATTATTGTAAGTGCTTCTTCATGTCCCTAAGCATTTTATGAGCTATCTCATGACACCACATATCATTTTAATTTCTGCAGAGTTTCCCTTGCCTGTGAGTGAATATCTGAATATATTGAATCTTTCTCTTGAGTGTATTTTTTCCTGATGCGTGTTTGACAGCAATTTCATTTGTGTTTACTTTCTTTCATTTTTCTCTATTAGGAAAAGAAAAAAGATAGGATACTGGTTTAAAAAATTCATAGATTTAGCATAGGAAAACACACTGCTGTTACTTCAATTGTGAATAGTAAGGCAGAGCTTTCCAGGTTCATATTTGCTATGTTGATTTCAGAGATTAAGCTGTGATGCTTCCCATATGATTTGGTTATATGTACTATATTCTTTATATATAGTATAAGATTATATGCATATATCCTAAATAGCATAACATCTGGCATATTATACCAGAAATAAACTACATTTGAGGCTGAAAAGATTGCTCAGTGGTCAGAGCACTTACACAGGTAAATCATAACCTCCTCTAACTCTAATTCTGAGAAACTTCTCATCCTTTTTTATACTCTATATTCACTAGAGTGGACATGTGCATACATACAAATAAGCACATTAAAAAAGTAAGCGATAGATTAAAATACACATATATTAAATAAATTTACTCATCTTATTCCACAGCCAAAAATCAAAATTAGGACAAGAAAACTGCCATAGGGCCATGCAAGAGGAACTCATGCTAGCAAATTATATGCGTGAGCCCTAGGTCAATCAGCTTAAATATGTGTGATTATTTGAGGCAGAGCAGGGCCAAAAGTGAGAACAAACCTCTGGTTCAGGGCCAGAAAGTCCAGGCTAGAACCATATTCAACACAAGATTAACTAACTAAGATCATTAAGAAGAAAGTTTGTACTTCATGACTATGGTAAGCACAATGGAAAGGCACAATTCCTTACAAATGAAAGAGGGAAGAACATATAATTAATGAGGAAGAGTTAGATATTTGAGCTGTCACTGTCTTTGGAGACTGGACTTACCCATCTGCGTTAACCAAGGCAAGTTGCTATTAGAAACTCGGCCAGATTCTCCCTGCAGTCACAAAGGAAACCAGCTTTAGGAGGCCTTTGCTAAATGAGCCAAGGTACTACTCATAATCATTTGATAAATTCTCCACCTCATCTGGACCAATCAAATATTCTGCAGTTTCTATGAAATGTCTTTATATCAGCACTCCAAAAAATTTCTTCAGAATTTTTTTTATCTCATATATATTGATCTTTTATAGCTGAAAATTAGAATTCTATTTTTGAGCAAATCAACAAAGATATTTTCTTGATATCTTCATAAGGGTGCTTTGTCCAGTTCATTTTTGCTCTTGTTGGTTTTATTATGTTATGAATTATGTCAAAAGCCCCCAAGTAGTCTATTTGATGTTATTGAAACCTAAGGGACATACACATATACAATTCTAAGGCATATGCTAAATTTTCAAAATATGATAGATGCTGAGTCTATTCTATGTGTATGAAGATACACAACACATTTAAATAAATGGGACAAGTAAGGCTTTTTTAATTTACTAAATGGTTAGGTATTACTTTGTGTTTCCAACTGAATTAGAGATTTTAAACAAATTTAATATTTTAATATATAAATACAAGTAGAATTGTCAGTCATGATCAATATGACACATTTCAATGTTTCTGCTTTAAATTATATTTACAAACATTTAGAAAAAGAAATCTGCAATGAGTTAACACATAAAATTCATGGGTAACTTACTACATCCATAGGCATTCTTTACATTTTTTAAAATTCTACTTTTTAGAAAAAATAAAATATTTTTGTTGCTTTTCCCCAACCCCAACATTTAAAATAACAGTAATATCAATGTATTAAAACTTTTTGTTAGTGAAATACACTACTTGTGAATTTGTCACAAAGGTAATAAGTGGTATAGTTTCTTTCTGACTTAGATTTTTTCCATACATACATATGTTAACAATTTAACAAGACCTAATAAAGATTCCAAACACTGTGTTGATCTTCTAATTCTTATCTTAATTCAACACATTTCAATTGACACTGTAGTCTCTCATATAAAGGTACTATGTATTATTCCCTCCCCAACATAAAACAAAGTAGATGCAGAACATTGGTTCTACTAGGTTAGGGAGCAATAGGAAGAAGTTAGAAAAGGGAATAAATTACTTTAGACACAAAGAAAAATACTCAAACATATGTTTAAATATAACTTAAATTTTTTTCTCACAAAACTGCATTTTTAACACTAGTGTTTGCTCAATAATATCTTCAGAGATTAGTTCTATATCACTCTATTTATATGTATTTCCATGTTATATGATTTAAGATACCAAAGAAAGTAATTCCTTGTACTTTATACCATGTGACAGTTGATCATCTGTGAAGTTGAAGTTCACTTCAAATCAGCAAAAGGATTTTGTTGATGAATTTAACTTTTTCATATGTACATATGTATGTATTTCTTCACTTCATCTCACTTTGAAATTATTCATTTAAATTGTTTTGTAGCTGTGTTATAGACATTTTCTTAATATTTCATGAGTTTATAAATGTAATTATTCATTATTTCTAAGACTATATGTGCTGTGGGATATCTTCCCATATGCTGTGAATATGTTTTATTACCATTAGTGAATAAAAAAGCTGGCTTGGCCTCTAGGAAGGCTAGATAATCAGGCAGGGAATTCAAGCAGAGATATAGAGAGAAGGACAGAATCAAGAGGAGATGCCAGTCAGCCACCTAAGGAGGAACTTGCTGGTAGATCAGTAATGCTATGGCCACATGGTGATACATAGATTAATAGAAATTGGTTAATTTAAATGTGAGTTAGCTAGAACCATTAACCAAATATTTATAATTAATATAATTCTCTGAGTTGTTACTTGGAAACTGATGGGTAGGAGAAATTCATCACTTTACACATTGGTTTATATTTATATACTCATTTTATACATTCACATATAATTATGATCAAATGAATATAAATATTTACAATAGTTATATAATAAATATTCATAAATTTATAGAATATGAGTCAAATAAGATTATGATTTATTTCAATAACAATATGCAGAGAGTTGAATTATTTCAGTCTTTTTCATTTGTAATTCATAATAAGGTGGTACAGTATAAAAGAGCATAATAAGTTCAACTCTGTCTCTATTCATAAATAGACAACATAATTTTAATAGGTTTTTATTTATTTTTGTGAACTTGTTGTAGGTGGCCAAAATGGTGAGAAGATGCCTCCAGATTCCTTAAATTTGCAGATATGGAAGGTTATGAGATGTCAGTCATGGGTGCTAGTAACTAAACTTGGATTTTCTGTAAAAGAAGCAAGGACACCTGAATCATCTTACTTCCCTTAAACAATGTCTTTATTGTTATGGGATTGTCTTTTTGTATGCTGTAAATATGTTGCTACCATTGGTTAATAGACAAGACAAGCTGTTTTGACTTATGGTAAGACAGGAGCTAGCCAGGCAGGAAAAGAAAGAGAGATAGAGGAGAAGAAAGGGTGGAGTCAAAGATGAACAATGCATCTCACCCCTCTAAAGCTAAAACCCCATTATCACACCATCTCTACTCAGCTCTATAATTCACCAAAATGTTTTTTACAGAAAAATAAAGTTTTGGTAAAATATAATGAATAGACTTGAACAATGCTTGATAAGACTAAGAAAAAGACAAATACGAAAACAATAAATAAGGAAGTAGGAAAACATGAAGACTAAATGGTAGATGACTTCGAAAGTCTATCATATTAATTTTATAAATTAAAAACCTCAAAGACTCTATCAAATCAAATGTAACTTATTAGAAATAAATTATTTTTGCCTATTTTGTTGAGATATGCAATTGATAACTTTAATTAAAAGTAGTTTCATGATGCTAATGTTAACAACTTGACTAGTAAATTATCAAATAAATAAAATTATTAGAATTTTGAATGACTCTCAATGGTGTAGCATGTGTCCTAGAAAAAAAAGAGGCCTTGATTTTAATCTTAAATGTGTGTCGTCACAAACATCCAAGCATACTCCACAAAGTCACCTTCAATATTAGCATATTTTCTTATACTTGTTTAAAATATTTATTGCTTATATAAGCAAGGAATATAAGTATTTAAAATCAATGAATACATTAACCAATGACTGTATTTGGAATGACTCTGTACTTTAGTCTAAATAGAGTACAATTTCTCTTCTTTGCCTCTGGCAAAAAGGGCCTTGAAGGACATTCTCCTTGCTTTACTAAATAAGACAATTTTGAATTCACAAAGAATTTATCCCTCTGAATTAAACATTCATGATGCTTATACCTGCAGAGAAAATCTGAGACTATTGATTACATTATCTTAATATGAATGATGATACAAATGTTATTGGTGAAATAAATGCCTTCCAGACAGGTGGAATGGTAAAATGCCTTTGAGATAGATAAAAATGGTGGCAATTTGAAAATTGAAAAGCTGGAGTGTTTGATGTAAATTATACAGTAATTTTATGTATTTGGAAAAGAAATGTTCTGTATGATTTACCATAAATGCTTGTGTCTCAGAAGTTTTATGCTAAAAATGTAATTCCAAAAGTGAGGGGAATGGAAAGTGTACACTTTGGAGAATGAATTAGTCATGAGGACAAACTGTTGTGAATAGATTTTCTGCTGTAAAGAATGATTTGGGAGGTGATTACTTCCTAAATATAACACCAGTAGCACAGACCCTAAGAAAGAACAATAATCAATAAATAGGACCTCCTGAAACTGAGAACCTTCTGTAAAGCCAAAGACACAGTCAATAAGACAAAATGACAGCCTACAGAATGGGAAAAGATTTTCACCAATCCTTCAAGAAGAGGATTCATCTCTAAAATATATAGAGAACTCAAGAAACTAGAGCCCAATGCCTTAAGTAACCCAATTAAAAAATGTGGTTCAGAATTAAAAAGGAATTCTCAGCAGAAGAATTACAAATGGCTAAATTGCACTTGAAAAAGTGCCCAACATCCTTAGCTATCAGAGAAATGCAAATCAAAACAACTTTGAGATATCACGTTATACCTGTCAGAATGGTCAAGTTTAAAGAAACAAATGACAGCCTATGCTGGAGAGGCAAGGGGAACTCTCCTCCATTGTTGATGGGAGTGTCAGCTTGTTCAGCCACTCTAGAATGCAGTATGGTGGTTTCTCAGAAAACTGGGAATCAATCTCCCCAAGGACCCAGCAATACCACTATTAGGCAAATACCCTAAAGATGGACATCACACTCCAAAAGCATTAGCTCAACTATGTTCATAGCAGCATTATATAGCAAGATTGTGGAAACAACTTAGATGCCCCTCAACTGAAGAATGGATTAACAAACTGTGGTACATCTACACAATGGAGTACTACTCAGCAGTAAGAAAAAATGATATCCTAAAATTTGCAGGCAAATGGATATATTTGGAGAATATTCCCCTGAGCAAGGAATTACAAATCCAGAAAGAGAAGCGGGGGATGTACTCACTCATTGGTGGACTTTAAATAAAAAGCAATGCACAACCAAGCTATAAAACACAACCAATGAACAACTTGGTATCTGAAACACCTTGGACCGGCACCTTGGAGCCCATTCCCTCCAGAGGAACACCTGACCCAGTAATTACTCCTTTCTTTTTCCCTTAGAAGGGATAAAATATTACATTAAACTGAAGAATAAAATTTTGTATGAACACAAAGGACAAAATGGTACTTGATGTTGGGATGAGGAAAGTGCATTTGCCTGGAGTGGATACTGAACTAAGCCACCTTGGAACCTTGGGACCTACTGCCCTTACTGGGAGGAGATAAAGAGATAGGGAGAAGAGAGAGTGACTGGGAGGATTTGGAGGGGGAAGGGAGTTTGAACAAGGGGATACATGGCTAAAAATGAGACTTTACTCATAAATAAAATAAAATAAAATAAATGGAAGGGAAAAGAAAAACCTGAAAGACTCATGAACCCTAAAGTTATTTAGGACTATTTTAATATAAAGCTGTAGTTACCAAATTACTAAATACATACTTCCTCTGTTCTACATAATATTCCATAGATTAAAAATAAACAAAAGTATAAGCCACATATTTAATTTTAAATAGACATTGGTCAATGATTAAGATGATAATGGCCAACCTATGAATAAGATAAGCCATGCTTGTGATTCTTATCCTCTGTATAGTTATTGTTAACTCTTCTGCATTTTAAATTCTTTTTACTGTTTTTTTTTTTTTTTTTGATAAAAAAAAAAAAAAAAAAAAAAAAAAAAGACTGCTTCTCATCTTTCATTTTCAGGGCCTCAGTAAGTCTAAAGGATAGAGTGGACAACAGAGTGCATGAAGTAAAGGGAGTAGCAGATAAAAATCTCTAATGAAGACCACTAATTTACATATGTCATAGATGTATTATCTCTTTTTCTGCAGAGGTAAATATTGTATCTATTAGTCACTCATATCTTTATGAGGCAAAAATAAAATGAAGATTTCTTACAGATTTTCTTCATTATAGGAAGCTCCAAATCGTTAGTTGCCTCAGATCTGAAGAAAATGTAGATTATTTTTCCACAGTCACATTGTAATAAGACCTTCTACTACTGTACAAAGATAATGGCGGCCTTGCTCTTTGAACAGAAACTGACTAATTGAATGCAGTAGAGAAATGATGCCTGAGCATCGTTATTCTGAGAACCTAATGAATACATGGTTTTGTTTCAGTAATGAATCCTTTCTTTTTCCCTTAGAAGGGATAAAATATTACATAAACTGAAGAATAAAATTTGGTATGAACACAAAGTACAAAATGGTACTTAGAAGAATAATAGTAATTACAGTATTATCAGTTCTGAGGAAATGGATGCTGACACTTAAAAACAGCAGGAAGAAAGTTACAATCAGAAACCATTTGAAGTGAATACAGTAATTTTAACATTTACCCAATCTTTTTGGTCACTTGCTGCTTGTTTTTCCTTAAGGGTTGGTTATATAGCAGTTTCAGATTAATTAGAATAGTATCCTGAAACTAAATGTTGGTTCCACATTCATCATGTAAATTCATACTGCTTTTTTCATTCCTTGCTAATTATCTTGTGTGCATTAGTCAGCCTCCTGTAATTAAATTGTAACAAAATTGAAGATATAAAGTAAGTCTAGTAATTCTTTTTAAAATATCTTTTGCTGCATAGCTTGTATGGAAATCCTGGTAGCTTCTAGTAAATGTCTCACAAAATTGGTTTATAAACAAATATATCAAGTGGCTAGACTATTACAAAATAAAAATATTGGAAGTTTTGGTTTCATAATAACTTTACTCTTATATCCATGATAAATTTATTGTATTGAAAAATATTTGGATTATATTTTAGTATGAATTTTTATTGGCTATATTACTATTTAGCAATCTAAATAAGAATATAACATTTTCTTTTAATAAAAATAATTACAGATACATAACTGACATATTTAGAATATGTGTACTTCTTTCCTTTGTCATTATACATTTGTATTTTTTATTAATTAGTTTTTTTCTATATCAGTTTACAACACAAGTGAAATATTATGCAAGTAAAACAATTAAAAATATAAGACTACATGATGAATACCTTTTCTTGCCCATGATCTAAGGTAATTAATTTCACTTTAACTCATGGACAATACCCCATTTTACATTCTCATTTATTGGTTATTTTGCCTGTACACTTTGAGCTGATTACACTGTAAGCTGCTTAAATAAGCCAGGAAGACAGCTAAGTTACATTTCCAAAAACAGGAAGACTGGAGCTTAATATATTTTTCTAACATAGGAAAACTAATTTGAGTAGAACTCAAAGATAGAGTACTTTCCTGGCATTCCTAAAGCCCTGTGTTTGATCTTCAGCAGCAGTAGAAATAAATAAGTAAAATTATTTATTGAGAACATAATGTATTTTCCCAGTAATAAAGCAACATTTATTGTCATAGAATCCAGAAGACTCATTTTTACAAATATTCATAAATGGCTTAATTCTTACCTCCTGCCTTATGCACTTTTCTGCTGACATAATAAAATATCTCTCTATAAATGCAATTTTTGAAGAAAGTTCCAGGTTTAAACTATTGTTATGACAATTTGTAGTGGCAGAAGCTTTGAATGAATAGTTACACTGCATTCTCAATAATGGCATGTCATTCCCCTGGACCCTGTTCATATATTTCAGGATCCCATCTCAGAGAACTGTGCTGCAAACAGTGGGAAGTTATTCCTACCTTGTCTAAGTTAATCACGATAGTGCACCACAGCCATGCACAGAGTCATTATTTCAGGTGATTTTGTTTTTGTAAGTTAACATCTGGGTTTGAGCATGGTATAGCTCAGTAAAAAGACAGCTTGGTTTTGAGTCCTCCTGCTGCTAAAGTTTGTACGGCCTATGACACAAGTATGTACTTTCAGTGTATCCCTTTTCTCAGCCACTTTTTCTGTCAGCCACTTTATCATTTCCAATTACTGGGGCAATACGTTACTGAAGTTTAGCATTCAAAATTAACATTTATTTGCTGTCCTCCACTTGTGTAGGCCTGAAGGGTACTAAAAATTACTCCATATTTGTTAACATGACTTAAGGACCCTGTTTTGAGGCTTCTTCAGACATTTAACCAAATTCAGATTTATTCAATCTTAGCAGGAACAGAAACTTATGACTACATGCTGGAGAATGGGACAGTACATCACTGTAAAGTTAGTGAACAATGCAGATGAAGAAGAAAGAAAACACCAATGGCATAGGAATAATAGGAAACAAATGTGGAAGAGGAAGCACTGAGAAATTAGTTAATTATGGAGTGACACACAGGCATTTTATAAATCTGAGTATACATGCAGGTCACTTTAGCACTTTCTTCACATGAGGAGAAAATTTGGGACAGAACAGACAGACTTCTCATAAATGCCACATGCACCTAAGGAACAGTTATGCTCATCACACTTTAACTTCCAAGTTTGCAAAATTTGTTTCATGGTTGTTCTCAAACATTCACCAGATACTTATTAAAGCCTACCATCTGCCATGATAGATTTGAGGATAATATTGGCAGACTTAAGTATTTTAGTTAACTTAAGCATATTTTGATGTTCATTCTACATTGAGAAATATGATTAAGGAATAGTCATTTTGTGCACACTGACTTTAAGAGAAAATCAAAAAACCCTCCAAAAATTAACATTTTAAAACACAGGTAAGCACATATGGAAATGATTATGTAAAATTTCTAAATATAGAAGGGAGAAGCAACAAGGAGCCAAATGTGATTATTAAATGTGTTTGTTGGACTTAACTATAGAAAATAAGTACAAGCAAAGCACACCTAAAAAGCAATGGAATAGCTATATGAGACATCACATAATTTATTATGTTATTGTTAGGAATTGATTATAGTAGCTTTACTTTAATTATGTATTTTAAATTATTTACTTTGACTATGTATTTTAAATTTTACTACAATGATAAAGTATTATAATATCTTTCAGTTTGTAAAGAATTTGTCTTAAGACCTAGAAATGGTATTGTGGACTTCTCTATACTGTAGATAACAAGATTTATTTCTTTGTTTTGGTTTGGTTTTTCTATTAAAACTATTATTATTCTGTGGTTTCTCTTCCTTTTTTATTCCTCATAACCAATAAGGCTGAACTTATATGAGAATACTCAAAACATTTAAATATAGGTTTTAGCAGGCCTACAGCTCCTTGTTTTAAATCTTTCTTCATAAACAATAGGAACACTCATTGCTTTTTCATGAGCCTAATGAATAAAAAAATCCTTCATTTTAAAACTGTTCTTGAACCTTTAAAGATATGTGTAAAATAGGTGAAATTACTTACAAAAATAATACAACTAAAAGTTTTTTCTTAGGCAAATTAGTAGCCACATCATATCCTACACCTCAGTTTCTTTAGGTTGAATATTTGAAAAATTGAATATTATTCTATTGAAGTAATCCAAAGCCCCTATGCAATGCAATTTCATGTTGAAAGAAAATCTTTTCCAAAATGAGTGCACATTTTATTTTAATGTCTAATGCTAAGAAAAAGCAAACTTAATTTTTATAAACTCAAGTTTATATCAATATACTAATACATTTCAATATTTGTAACTCACAGGATCATATCCAACTATAAAATCATCAATAATCAATTTTCTTTATCACATAAGTATTGTTTCTGTTATGCACAATTAAATTTGTATAAAAATTTTATTATGAAAAATCTTTAAGACAAATGGTTATTTATATTATGAAAATTAAAGATCAAAATTGACAATAATTTAAATTTTGATCATCTGGGAATATAGCAGTTAACCTTATGGGACTCTTTTATTATATTGTGCATAAATTAAATGATGATTGAATTTATTTATGCTATTTATTTACATGGCTAATATCTACTCATATGAGTAAAAAAATTTGTTTAGGTAAAGCATATTTTACAGCATAATAAGTAATGTAGAAAATTAAATAGTGGCATAATAGTTTATATATGCATGTACAAATATTTGAAAAATATAAATACTTCAGTAAAATAGAAAAAAATATATAAAATTTTATTTAAAAATGCGAGCAGAAAATTGTTATTTAGTGGCAGTCATTGAAATTAGAAACTGCCAGGCATCTTCTCTACTCACTAGTCTAGAGGTTGAGTTAATATGGTCATTTAACCCTTCTACTTGTCACATAAACTAAAGCACACTTTTAAAGGTATTTCAATTCATGACTTATGTTTAATAAGAAATTAAGATTTAATATAAAACAATTCTTTTGTTATAATCTCGAAAGGGTAATTTCAAAGGCATTGAAGGTTCTGGTAGATGCTTGTAGTATGAGGCTTCTTGCCTATATGGCCTAGCCCTGAGGTTCTGACCCACTGACCCACAGACATACACAGATGCTTATATTAATTTTATGGTGATTGATCTAGGGCCCAGGAATATTGCTAGCTAGCTCTTGCTCTTAAACTAACTCATGATTCTTATCTTGTTCAGCCATGTGTTCTGGTACCTTTCCTCAGAGCAGCATAGTTGTCCTCTGCATCTGCTGGCTTCTTTGGCGTCTTTCTCTGGCTTCTCTACTCTGCTCTTCCTGTTCCCAGAGTTTTCTTAGTCTGGAAGTCCTACCCAAACTTCCAGTCTGCCTTCAGCAAATCAGCATTTTTATTAATGGTGGGACAATTATTTACAATGGATCAGTTCATAATCTCACTACAGAACCTTGGTTTAATAGAGTGAGATTTGAAGGATGAAGGCCAGGTAAATATATTCAGCCAATTTAGGGATAAGTCATTAGGCTCTGGATAGATAAACATCTGTGAACCTTAGATCTGTGACATTAAAATGTCAGATTTAGAACTTTTAAGACATGCATGTGGTACTAACAACTGGTACAATTAAAAACAACTTCCATAATCTGTCCTGTGACTTCCACATACTATAACTGTTGTATCATGGTCATGTACCAACACACACACAAACACACACACACACCATCATCACCACCACCAATAATAATAATTTAATACATATTTTAAAAGTATGATTTATCAGAGAGAGGCTGCCAAAATTTACCAATCTGTACAGCAGAGTTTTAATACAATAGTGAGTATGTAGGTAGACAAACATACAGGTAGAAAGATATGTAGGTAAAAATATAGTGATGTGCATAAAAGTATTAAATTATATTCTTTTATATTTTGTGAAATAAAATTATTTATGAGCAAAAAATCTATACACTGGAGCTTCTAATTTTGTTAAATGTGCATCATAAAGGATACTTATTATTTTCTTAGAGAAGTGTCATTAATTTTAAAATTCTGAGATAATAGAGATATACTCGAATATCAAAGTTCTTTACTCTCTAGTGCTACTACTTCTTACTGAAATCCAATAGAAATATTATGAATTTATTTGACATCATTTTTAGCCTTTCTATTGGCTATCATTCAGATAAAAATTATACAGAGGAAACTGCATATTTCATAAAACCTCAGGTTTTTATTGCAAGCCCAGCTCCATTTGCCACTGAGAAACATATAGCAATCAGCATTCTGTTATTGAACTTTTATTTTTAAATGAAAAACTGTTCTTGTCACCACTTTGGTTTTAAATTCCAATATACACAAGCAAATTTTAGGTAATTCATGGTATAATATGTGCATAAATCTCACCTAATTTTGTTTAGTTTGAAATATACAGGTGTGTGTGTGCATTGTACTACTGCCAATTAAGTTTGAACATAAAAATAAATGTGTAAAAATTACTAAAAATGTTTGTTACGACTCATTAGAAAATGCCCTAAGAGTTGCACAGAATCAGACACATCTCTTTAAGAAAAAGAGTTATCAGCAGAATTTTGTTGTTGAATAAAATGGAATAAATATCTATGCTAGACAGCTTAGATTTTATTAGTCTACAAGGAGTATAGGTTAATGTGAATCAGACTTCCCTTCTCTAGATTTATGGTGGCATTAACATTGACATTAAACCTTGAATAAGCTATATTATAATTTCTGAATTATAATAAGCTGGCCTGAAAAATTGTTTTATATTATTTTTGTAAACTATCAATTTTTTGCATTCTGATGACATTCAAGTACTGATAGAAATAAAATATTAAGCTGCTTATAGCAGATAAGAATTTTCTATTTTATTTAATATTATATATGACCAGCTTCCTCCTTCCTACATTATAAATCAATGAGTTACATTTAAAAAACAATTGATATGTATAAACAAGAAAAATACTTTTTTATTTATATCTTCCCTTCATTTTTATGTCCTTGACTCATTTACATTCTGTGCCTACACATGCAAAGAGAGTCCATGTATTAATTAGTTCAACTAATTTTCATTCAACGTAAATTAGGCAGAGTTATTTATAATATTTTTAAATGAAGAAATTAAGTGATAAGATTATTGAATAATTTTCCCCAAAATTTTTGCATTGATACTTATGGCTTTTTAGAAAAAATTTTCAAATAGCAATGATAGTCTGTAATGTAATATCTACTAGAGTTGTTTTATTATCCCCTGAATTTTGAGAGTTTAATATGTTTCAGCTACCAAAAATAACAAGACAATCTTGTTGAGTTGATTTAAGCTACCTGATTGTAGTTAATATTAAATAATTTTAAATATATGTATTCTTAAAATAATTACATTTATTTAGTTTTAGATTTAAAATTTAAGTGTTAATCTTGAGAAAATAGTGGTCACACAATACCAGAGAGTGCCACAGGTACCCCTTCTTCATTGTAAATTACATGGTCAAGCATAAGTGGACAGACCCTTGTTCTGCTTACTGATGACACGTTTGTATACACAAACATACAAAATCTCGCAAGCACCCTCACATACACATGACACACATTAGTGCATACAATTTTAAACTTTCGCTTTTTAAATCTTCTCAAATCTAACATTTCTACAGTAATCCAGTCAGCTCTTGCACAGTCTTGGAAATATCCGTCACTTGGCAGTTGTTCCAGTAAGGTGACTGGATAAATTAATGTTGGTTGTTTAAAAATCTTTCCTTCTAGATTAATCTCATGTAGCCCAGGATGGCCTTGAACTCTTGATCTTCCTTTTTCCTTCTCCCTGATGCTGGCATTAAAGGTGTGTGCCTCCATTGCCTGACCTCTGTGGTCAACTAGTGGCTAGTTCTGCCCTCTGATTTCCAGGCAAGCTTTATATGTCAGAACATAAAAAAAATATTACACAACAGAGCATATGCTCACACATCTGCACACTCATATCTGCATACTCACACATGCACATTCAGAAACACTTAACTTTCATGAATGTTATTGAGAATTTTTCTTGTGAAAAAAAAAAGGTAAGAAAAAGATCTGGGACATAGTCACTCGTTGAAGGGAGAATAGAAGATTCTCAACACTATAAGGATTAAAGGTCAATTTTCTAAAAGTGGCAAGATTTACCACAAGTTTTACTTATTTTAAAATGTTTGACAAGACTCTGACAACTGGACCACCTGAGCCTCCCGGTACACAGTCGACCAAGAGGTGAGTGGTACCAGTCACTCAGGTCAAAGGGAAACCTTACTATTCTCTGAACCCTGACCCATGGACATACACCCCAACACCCCAACCACACCCAGCTCTGCCCTAAACCAAAGAAAGCTGGGAGAGTGCCCCAGGTCCAATTTCATAATTTTCCCCACTTCTAAGGATTCTGTAGTAATCTGAATTTTTCTTTTTTTGCTGCATACCAAATGATCAAGCAATTTACTGAGGATTAGCATTTAAGAAACACATATTACTCCAAATCCTATATGCATCTATCAGTGATTACATTTTTACATCGTTGGCTGATACCAGATTGTAAATACTTGTGGTTTTATCTGAAATTTTTATCAAAAAAGATATTAAAATATATGTATATATGAAAGGAAATGACACATCAATTTAAAGACTATACATTTGGCACTCAGGGAATGGTGCATGAGACTTTTGAGTGGACAAAATAAAATAACACAGAAGAACAGTTAAGACATGTGTCAGCAAATGATGGCAATGTCCTCTCCTTAATCAAACTTGGAGGTGAAAAAATCAACACAAGGAGACAAACAAGATGTTGAAATTACAGTAGTGATATATGAAAATGTATGTTAATGATAACAAGAAATAATGTACACTAGGATATTCTTCAGATCATCCTAAAAATTTCTTAATCCATTAAATCTATGCATGCTAAATAGATGGAGAAATTAAGAAGTGCATAAATATTATAAAAGTGAACAGGGGACAAATCTTAATTCTGTGTGAGAATCTTTGTATATCAGTTTCTATAAACTATAAATATCTGTATTATAAAGCAAATTCAAAGGAGCCAAGTAAGTATGGAAAAGCTATAGTGAGATTTGAGATATATTAATTTTAAAATGTTGATTTGTTATTCAAGTAAAACGATGAGCTATGTGTTTAAAATATATCTAGACTGAAGAAAATATCCTGTGCTAGACAGTTAGTCTTAACATCCTTAGCATCTTAATAATAAAATGTGGAAGAAAATAAAATATCTAGAGTAATGAATACTGATAGATAGCCAATGTTGTTCCCAAATAAACTTTTAAATATTTCAAGAATAAATGAATGAAGATTGAAGATGTATTTCTGAATAAATAAGAAGCTATAATAGTTTTAATACTGTTCCCAAATAAAGAAGGCAACTATTTTTGGTGAATTGTGTGATTAATTTTGAAGTTAAAATTGAGCAAGAAGTAAATTAATTGTTAACTAGATTTTTCAAATGGTGGCAATTTGTAATTTTGGCTAAGGTTGTTTTCTTTTTGGAATGTTGAGGCAGAATTGATTCAAGTGGTAATTAAAGGTAATAAATCAGCATCTGATGTTTTATCTCTAAGGAAGAATAATATTAACTGTTTCACAAGATTTTTCAAGAATTACATTAGAAAGAAAACATCATGGGAGTCATGTCTTTATATGGCAAAATCTTACCTCAGAATGTAACTGGTGAGTATTATTTGACAAAGAACCTTGTATAATGGCCTCATATCTCCTACTACTTGGTTTTGATCCTATTTTTAACCTTTATAATTTACATATGAGATAAAGCATGTGATACTATACTTAGCACCATAATCTCTACTTCCATCAATTTTCTTGTAAACAATAGCATTTCTTTGTTTTCAAATTCTGAATAATATCAAATTGTAGACTAAGAGTTACTGGGTATACTGATGAATTAGTGCCTGCTTTTGTGTAACACCATTAGTAAACAGAATTTAGGGGAAAAGCATAAGAGAAGATCCTCAGGTGCTATAAGTTATGTAGGAGTTAGTTACTTTTAACACTATCAAAAATCATCAAAAAATAAAAAGGTTACACAGAAAAAAAAAGTTGGCCTCTCATGCTATTCCTTCCTCTCTTCCCTTATAGAGAATTAAAAGGCATAGTTATAGAGTAGACCATGGAATTCTAGTGCAAGCAAACTGACCCAGGCAAAGGCAATTGCACACTTCTTTCAAGATTTAAACAGGTATTAGATATGATGGTAATGTCAAAGGCATAACAGTCATCATTGTGGAATAGCTCTATCTTTTTGCTTTAAATGTATGAATGCTATTACAAGACACAAATCATAAAAGTATGATTAAGTATGAGATATACTGGGACCTGGAAATGAAAAGGAATTAAAATTCAAGCAGCTTAGGGACACCAGGCCATAGTCTCTAAGTAGAGGTGTAAACTACAGCTAGTTGAGTATGGGAAAAATGTTCATTATAAGAATTTAGTGTAACAAGATTCTTGGGGAATAAACTGCACATTACTCACTCGGAGGGTAGAGTAGAAAACTATATGACCCAACTAACTAGAAAAAAAAAGGAAAGAAAATTAGAGTCCTAAACATATGGCAAAATATCACTAAGACTCTGACCATACTCCCTGCCTTGTACTGATGTTGAGACTGAGAATACTGAGTCCCAGGTACAGTTGATCAACCAGCTTCCAAAACACACTCATAGCTGTGGAGTATATCATTACCACTAGATGGGATTTACAAGCACTAAGAATGGCAGGAAAAGAACCAATTTCCTTGACTTTCATACTCCAGTGAAGATATAATAAATGATAAGTATTCAATTTTTCTCTTACTTTCTTGTAAACTCCAGATATAGCTGTTGGCTTGGATATTAGTAACAATACAATAGACTTAGTTTCCTGGAGCAAGTAACACTGCCCAGCCAAATGCCACAAATCTAAGTCTGACCATTAGGGAAAATTTCTATTTTTCTTTTCTTTTATTTTTTTTAAGATTGCCACACATATATTTACTTTGTGTTCAGCTTTCCCTCTGAATTTTTTTGTCCATCCCTGTACATCCTTATTCAAGGTCCCTTCCCCTCCCACCATATCAGGTCATTTTTTATTCTCCACAACTCCCCATCCCCTCCCAGGGCAGGGAGCAGACAGTCCTATGGTCCCACTGACCCAATAATGCTTGGATCAGTCTCCTCTCCTGGACAAATCCAGTTTTGTCCCCTCTCCCTCAAGAGAGAGTCAGGTGTTCCTATAGTTGAAGTGGAATCTAAAGGTTCAATCCAGGGTGTCTCTGATCCCAAGCTGTTCAGTGGTTGTGGTTTGCCGCTTGGGCATGCTTGTTTTTTATTTTTTTTTTTCTTGTTTGTTTGTTTAGAGACCACAAATGAGTGAGTACATCCCCTGCTTATCTTTCTGAGATTGTGATACCTCGCTTAGGAGGATATTCTCCAAATCAATCCATTTGCCTGCGAATTTTAGGATATCATTTTTTCTTATTGCAGAGTAGTATTCCATTGTGTAGATGTACCACAGTTTGTTAATCCATTTTTCAGTTGAGGGACATCTAGGTTGTTTCCAGGTTCTTGCTATTAAAAATAATGCTGCTATGAACATAGTTGAGCTAATACCTTTGGAGTGTGAATGTGCCTCTTTAGGGTATACACCCAGAAGTGGTAATGCTGGGTCCTTGGGGAGATTGATTCTCAATTTCCTGAGAAACCGCCACACTGCATTCCAAAGTGGCTGAACAAGCTTACACTCCCACCAACAATGCAGGAGTGTTCCCCTTGCTCCGGATCCTCTCTAACATAGACTGTCATCTGTGCCTTTTATCTTAGCCAATCTAAAAGGTGTTAGGTGGTATCTCAAAGTTGTTTTGATTTGCATTTCTCTGATGGCTAAAGATGAAGAGCACTTTTTCAGGTGCCCTTCAGCAATTCATAGTTCCTCTGCTGAGAATTCCCTTTTTAGATCTGCACCCCATTTTTTGATTGGGTTATTCAAGGTTTTGGGCTCTAGATTCTTGAGCTCTTTATATATCTTAGAGAGATCAGTCCTCTATCACTTGTAGGGTTGGTGAAAATCTTTTCCCATTCTGTAGGCTGTCGTCTTGTCCTACTGACAGTGTCCTTGGCTTTGCAGAAGCTTCCTAGCTTCAGGAGATCCCATTTATTGATTGTTGGTCTTAGTGTCTGTGCCACTGGTGTTATATTTAGGAAGTGGTCACCTGTTCCAATTCGTAGTAGTGTATTTCCCACTTTCTTTTTTATCAGGTTCAAAGTGGCTGGGTTTAAGTTGAGGTCTTTATCCACTTGAATTTGAGTTTTGTGCAGGGTGACAGGCTCAGGTCTATTTGAATTTTTCTACACACTTCCATTCAGCTATGCCAACACCATTTGTTAAATATGCTATCTTTTTTCCATTGAATGTTTTGGGTCTCTTTGTCAAAGATCAGGTGTTCATAGGATTTGTGTTAATGTCTGGATCCTCAATTCTATTACATTGGTCCACAAGTCTGTTTTTTTTCAGTACCAGGCTGTTTTTATTACTGTAGCTCTATAGCATAGCTTGGAGTCAGGGATGGTGATACCTCCTGAGGTTCTTTTGTTGAGTAAAATTTTTTGACAATCCTGGCTTTCCTGTTATTCCAAATGAAATTGAGTATTGTTCTTTCAAGGTCCAAAAACTTTTGTGTTAGGATTTTGATGGGCAGTGCATTGAATCTGTAGATTGCCTTTGGTAGAAGTGCCATTTTTACTATGTTGATCCTACCAAATCAGGAACATGGGAGAGCTTTCAATTTTCTGATATCCTGTTCAATTTCTTTCTTCAGTGACCTAAAATTTTTGTCAAATAGGTCTGTTACTTCTTTGGTTATAGTTACTCCAAGGTATTTAATACTATTTGTAGCTAATATGAAGGGTAATGTTTCACTTATTTCTTTTTCAGCTCTTCTATCTTTAGTGTATAGAAGGGCTACTGATTTCTTTGAGTTCATCTTGTATCCTGCTCCATTGCTGAAGGTGTTTATCAGCTGTAGCAGTTCCTTGGAAGAATTTTGTGGGTCACATATGCATACAATCATATCATCTGCAAATAGAGATAGCTTCACTTCTTCTTTTCCAATTTGTAGGCCCTTAATCTCTTTTCGTTCCCTTATTGCTTTAGCTAAAACTATATTGAATAGATAAGGGGAGAGAGGACATCCTTGTCTAGTTCCTGACTTTAGTGGGATTGCTTTGAGTTTTTCTTCATTAAGTTTGATACTGGCTGTTGGCTTCTTGTAAATTGCCTTTATTATATTTAGGTATTCTCCCTGTATTCCTGATCTCTCCAGGGCTTTAATCATAAAGGAGTGTTGGATTTTGTCAAAGGCTTTTTCCGCATCTAAGGATATGATCATGTGGTTTTGTTCCTTTAGTTTGTTTATATGATGGATAGCATTTACAGTTTTTCGTATGTTAAACCAGCCCTGCATTTCTGGGATGAAGCCTACTTGGTTGTGGTGGATGATATCTTTTATACATTGTTGTATACGGTCTGCCAAAATTTTGTTGAGAATTTTCGCATCAATATTCATGAGGGAAATTGGTCTGTAGTTCTCCTTCTTTGTTGTGTCTTTGAGTGGCTTGGGTATTAGGGTGATTGTGGCCTCATAAAAGGAATTTGGCAATATTCCTTCAGTTTCTACTGTGTGAAATAGTTTGAGGAGTAATGGTAGTAATTCTTCTTTGAATGTCTGGTAGAATTTGGCACGGAATCTATCTGGACCATTCTTTTATTTTTGGGGAGGTTTTTAATGACAACTTCAATTTCCTTAAGGGTTATAGGCCTGTTTAGGTAATTAATCTGATCTTCATTTAATTTTGGTAGATGGTACCTGTCGAGAAAGCTGTCCATTTCTTCTAGGTTTTCCATTTTTGTGGAATACAGATTTTCAAAATATGATCTGATATTCTCTGTATTTCCTGGGGGCCCTTTGTTATGTCCCCCTTTTCATTTCTGATTTTGTTGATTTGGACACTCTCTCTCTGTTTTTTTGATTAGTTTGGCTAAGGGCTTATCTATCTTGTCTTCTTACTCAGAGAACCAACTCTTAGATTCATTGATTCTTTTTATTGTTCTTTTTGTTTCAATTGTATTGATTTCAGTTTTATATTTGATTATTTCCTGCCATCTACTCCTTCTAGGTGAGTTTCCTTCTAATTGTTCTAAGGCTTTCAGCTGCACTGTTAGGTCTCTAGTGTGGGATTTCTCTAGGTTTTTCATATAGCCATCTAACGCTATGAATTTTCCTCTCATGACTGCTTTCATTGTGTCCCACAAGTTTAGACACATTGTAGATTCATTTCCATTGAATTCTAGGAAGACTTTGATTTCTTTCTTAGTTTTTTCCTTGACTCAGAGATGGTTCAGCTGAGTGATGTTTAGTTTCCATGAGTAGGTAGGCTTTCTTTGGGTTTTGGTGTTGTTGAACTCTAACATTAGGCCCTGGTGGTCCGATATGTTACAAGGGATTATGTCCATTTTTTTGTATCTGTTGATATTTGCTTTATGACCAATTATGTGGTCAATTTTTGTGAAAGTTCCATGAGGACCTGAGAAATATGTATATTCCTTTGCGTTTGGGTGGAAGCTTCTGTAGATATCTATTAAATCCATTCGCATCATAACCTCTTTTAGACTCTTTATTTCTTCGTTGAGACTCTGTCTGGTTGTTCTATCCAGGGCTGAAAGCGAGGTATTGAAGTCTCCCACTATTAGGGTGTAAGAATTGGTGTGGGATTCGAGCTTTAGCAGTGTTTCTTTTACATAAGTAGGTGCCCTTATATTAGGGGTATAAATATTCAAGATTGAAATCTCCTCTTGACCAATTTTTCCTTTGATGAATAAGTAGTGACCATCTTGCTCCCTTTTAATGGCTTTTAGCTTAAAGTCTACTTTGTTAGATATTAGGATTGCAACCTCTGCTTGTTTCTTAGGACCATTTGACTTGAAAATCCTTTCCCGACCCTTTATTCTAAGCCTGTGTCTGTCTTCACGGTTGAGGTGTGTTTCTTATAGTCAACAGAAGGATGGCTTCTGTTGTTGTATCCATCTTGTTAGTGTGTGACGTTTTATAGGAGAGTTGAGACCATTGATATTAAGGGAAATTAGTGACCATTGATTCATATTTCTTGCCATTTTTGGTGGCAACTTGTTTTTATTTCCTTTCTCTAGGGTATTCTTCTGTGGAATTATTGATTGTTTGTGATTTCGTGGGTGTATCTCGGGTCCTTAGGTTGGAATTTTCCCTCTAATACTCTCTGTAGTGCTGGATTGGTAGATAGGTATTCTTTCATTCTGACTTTGTCCTGAAATACCTTATTTACTCCATCTATGGTGATAGATAATTTTGCAGGGTATAGTATTCTAGTTTGGCATCCATGCTGTTTTAGCATCTGTATAACTTCTGACCAAGCCCTTCTAGCTTTCATCGTTTCCATTGAATAGTCAGGCATTATTCTGATGGGTCTGCGTTTATATGTGAGTTGGCCCTTTTCTTTTGCAGCTCTTAAATTTTTTTCTTTCTTCTGTATGTTTTGTGGCTTGATTATAATGTGGCACGCTGACTTTGTTTTGGGATCATACCTATTTGGTGTTCTGTAAACTTCTTGTATCTTTATAGGCATTTCCTTCTTCAGGTTAGGGAAGTTTTCTTCTATGATTTAATGAAAACATTATCCGTGCCTTTGAGCTAGTATTCTTCTCTTTCTTCTATTCCTATTATTCTCAAATTAGGTCTTTTCATGGTGTCCCAGATTTCCTGAACATTTTGAGTTATAACTTTTTTAGTTTTAGTGTTTTCTTTTACTGATATATCTATTTGAGCTACTCAGTTTTCCACTTCAGAGATTCTATCTCCATCTCTAGAACTCTGTTTGTTATGCTTGTATCTGTGGTTCCAGCTTTTTTCTTCAGGTTTTCTATTTCCATCTTTGCCTCATTTTGTGCCTTTTTTATTGCTTCCATTTCAGCTTTTAGTTCCTGGCATGTTTCTTTCATAGATTTGTTCATCTCTTCCAATTTTTTGTTTGTATTTTCTTCTATTTCTTTAAGGCTATTTTTCAT
>PVIH01003808.1:0-13460 GCA_004025045.1 Sigmodon hispidus
TTTTATCTTAGCCAATCTAACAGGTGTTAGGTGGTATCTCAAAGTTGTTTTGATTTGCATTTCTCTGATGGCTAAAGATGAAGAGCACTTTTTCAGGTGCCTTTCAGCCATTTGTAGTTCCTCTGCTGAGAATTCCCTTTTTAGATCTGAACCCCATTTTTTGATAGGGTTATTCAAGGTTTTGTGATCTAAATTCTTGTAGAAAAATGCAAATAGATCCGAGCCTGTTACCCTGCACAAAACTCAAATCCAAGTGGATCAAAGACCTCAACTTAACCCCAAACACTTTGAACTTGTTAGAAAAGAAAGTGGGAAATACACTTCTACAAATTGGCACAGGTCACCACTTCCTAAATATAACACCAGTGGCATAGGCAGTAAGACCAACAATCAATAAGTGGGATCTCCTGAAACTGGGAAGCTTCTGCAAAGCCAAGGACACTGTCAATAAGACAAAAAGACAGCCTACAGAATGGGAAAAGATTTTCACCAACCCTACAAGTGACAGAGGACTGATCTCTAAGGTATATAAAGAGCTCAAGAATTTAGATCTCAATTTTCATATATTTCAACCAGCAAGGTGTCATAAAATGTGGTAAGGTGTTGTATATGAATATATTTCTTGTATTTGACAATATTAATAGATATTAAATACATAGCTATTTCTTCCTCAAATTACAAATTTTCATGTTACTTTTATTTATTAATTCTTGACATTTGATCTCTTCTCTTAGCTTTTGGTTTTTCTGACATAGCACATAAATGGAATAAAAACTAAAGTGATGTATAATACACACAAATTTAATACATTGCCTATCAAATATTTTTCCACCATCAAGGTGCTACATTTAAAAAATGAACTTACATTACCTCAAAGCCTGAGTGGTTTATATATATATATATATTTATATATATATATAAAGATATATATATCTTTATAAAAACTACCTCACACATTTCATACAATTGTTAATATACACAGTTACCACTAATTATATCAAAACACTTATTAAAACAAAGTTATATTGCCAACTTTCCATTTTGGCAAGAACTTGTTCTTGCCTGGTCTGCTGACAGTATGATGTCTATATCAGACAACTGCCGAACTGCCAAGACAATGTAGGATAGAACTTTACAAATTTCCTGCTTCACAGAAAAGTCTGTCAGGAATTCTAGTTTTATAGGCCAAAGATGGATGCCTGAGCATTGCAGAGGAACCTTTGAGTAACTGTCCAAACACCTAGATTTCTGTCATTACCTAGTTTTTGGAGTTGCTTTATTTGTACTTCCTGTTTGCTCCAGTAATAATTTAATTCTTATTTGGCCTCTAATAAAGATTGAAGAGTAGATAGTTATAGTTTTATAGTTTTCTTTGTTACCAAATTCAGAAAAGAATCTTACATAAAAGATATTATGTTTATATGGTTGAGAGACATAAAACCTTTAATTGTTTATTTAAGAAAATGTTTTAGATCTTTTTTTGATATGTAAAAGTAAGTTTATTAACACTTTTTATGTATTTTTAACTCTTTTATTTTTATACAATAATATCTCATTTTTATCTATATATCCCTTTGTTCAAACTCCCTTCTCCCCCAATCCCGACACATTAAGATAGTAATACAAGATATAATAAAAATTGTATACATACACAACTTTGGACTCAAAAAGATAGAATAAATAACTGACTATGCACGTTTAATTTGCCAAATACAAATGAACAAAATATTGTAAATATAATCCCTATTGATAATTGTGATTGTGAATAGTTGTCCTGTGTTAAAGTTAAACCTTTAAGACAAAAGGCAGATATATTGTGAAGTAAACATTTTGTACTATATTGTGAAGATGTGTTACTCTGGTTAAATTAATAAAAATGTGAATAGCAAATTTCTAGTCAGGATTTCCAGAAATAGAAAACTGTAGGAAGAAGAAAGGCAGAGACAGAGCCAACAGCCAAGCATGAATGAAATAGAATGGGTAAATAGATATGAGATAATTATCATGTGAAAGAATGTAGATTAATATTTATGGGTGAATTTAAGTTATAATAATGACTTAAAAACAAGAGTCAACTATCTACCCAACATTCATAATTAATAATTTTCTGTGTCCTTATTAAATGGTTTGAAGTAAATGACTGATTATATTTGCATATGTCTTCTGTATGTTGTAACAATTACTGAGTTCACATGTGCTGCTGACCTGTTCAGTCCTAAGATCATTTTTTTCTTTACATTTTGCACTACATATAACTTCTTCAATGTTTTCAATTTCCATCACTTTTGCAAATTTCCTGAAAAGGTAGGGGAATAGTATCATATTTGTATTTCATATTAAAACAAGGCTATCCATGTTGCTAAATTATCTGTGTATTGGCCAATTAAGGCTCACTATTTTGACTGTCATCTATGAACAGAAGATTGTCTGATAAACATTGAAGGTTGAAAGATACAATGATCTACAGAATAGCAATAACAAATTCTGATTCATTTTAATACTATATTTATTTAGAAAGATAACATTAGCTCTCTTTGAGACTAGGACATATCAAGCCACAGATTCTTGTCTTCAATAACAGTACCAGACACTTCCGATTCATGGAGAAGCTTCAAAGTCTAATCATAAAGTGAAACAAAGGAAAAATGGAGAAAAATTAAAGAAACCCCTGGTGCTGAGCTATGTCTTTGAGGATGAAACTTTACTATACACCAATTCACAACAAACATAAATGTGTGTGTGTATACAAAATTATGAATATCATATATTCTTTTGAAATACCTATTTTATTATTTGACTTTTTGTGTGGAGAAGAAAGAATGACCTGATGTGGTGGGAGGGGGAAGGGGCCTTGAATAAGGATATACAAGGTTAGAAGGTGTGACTTTTTTGTTCATAATAATAATAAAAAATGAAATAATAAAATAATAAAAAGAAAAAAAGAAAAAAAAACAAAAAAAAAACAAAAAAAATTTTAAAAATCACTTTGTCTTAATAACCTACCTGGAAGTCTTACTAAGAAAGCCATCTTGGTACCACAGTCATACTATCACTTTATAACTTCCATGAATACTGTCTTCTTTTGCAAGATAAAAATAATGTGCACTATAGAAAAATATAGAATGGTCAAAACTTTTGGGAACTATGTCATGCTTCCTTTGTTATATAATTTACAGACAAAATCCTTCATTAAATTTGATAAACACCAAAATTAGAATTCATTTTCCTCTTTACTAATTTGCTGCTACTCATCTAAACTACCTCAGCAGGCTTGTTACATTTCTTTTCCTTCTAAATAGGCAAAAGTTCATATATAAGTCATATTTTCTACTAATGTCTCTGAAATATTTATTGAATACATACTAAAAGCCACATCCTAAACTGCTTGTTTATATTAAAATTTCTTCATACCAATTTATGAAGTAAATTGTCTTACTGTTCTTTCATAAATAAAAATGCAAGTTTGAGGAAATAAAATTATTTTCTCAAGGTCATCTGCTAAGAGGGTAATCTGAAATTCAAACCAATACTGACAACTTCACAGCTTCCTGTTTGCACCAGCTATGTTATGCATGTTCACCCTAATATTTTCCATAAAATCTACAATTGTATAATTAAGTGGTGCTATTTATTTGCTGTTATCTCACTACCATCCTTATAGCAGCTATAATATATGCATATGTTAATTATAGATGTAGTATATTAACTAATTTGCTTTAAAATAAAAAATCAGCATTTAATGGTATTGAAAGTAATGTGACTAATTTCTAGGACATTCATCACCAGCATGTGAACTACAAAGTTAATGTACCACATGTGCAAACCTGGCTTTCCCTGTGAAGTAAGCTATTCCTCCTTCCTTTCCACAAGCTCCCAGTTGTGTTACTAGTGGGTATGTTCAGCTCCATTACTTAACAATTTATTGTTGTTCTTCATTGGATGACATTTACATCAATCTACAAATGTCAATGAGTTTGGAACTTTTTCAATTTAAAAAAATCCTTATTTACAATCATATCCCTTTACCTAATATATAATAAATATTACAAAATTTCAAAAAAATAATTACAACAATTTTCTTTCACTATTTTATTCCTTAAATCATTTTATACATTTCTCTTTCACTCTTTTACATATTTATGCCCTCTCATTCCATTAATTGCTCTTAGACATATATATGCATACATAAACACATAAACACACACAGACATGTGTGAAGGTCCTCATACCTATTTATATGTGATGATTACTTACAAGTGATTGTATAAATTACTAAATGTTTCTTTTTTCAACGTTGAATTTCTAGTACTAATGGATAAACACTGACTGTCTTAAAGTTTACAAAAAGTAATGTACATAAGCCCCAGCTTACAAAGATATGAAACTTGTAATTATGAACAATGAAATATATTACAAAAGTAGTATTTCCCATATATATTTTTTTCTTACATAAATTTTTCTATTTATTTTAGAGAACAAATAAAAAGACTTCATAATGCCTGTTCAAGCTGTAAAGCATCAGGAAAATTTTCTTCTCAATATTCTGAATAAAACCACAAAATGAGATTCATTATGAGGCTTATTTTTCATAATTATACTAAATGGAACAGATGGCAGTTTATTTCTACTACTTTGCACTTAGTGCATAGGATCATTTAATTTTTATACTAATCTTCTTCTTTAAAGTAGAAAATGCTAAATTATTGTTGTAATTTTACCAGTTTTATATCCTCAAGTCTCCTGTTCAAAAGGCTCATAAATTTAACATTTAAATAATAAAGCATATTTTATAATTAGAAATGTTCATTATGGTAAAATAACTTGTATCAAATCTTGTTTGCAAAATTCATATTTGTTATAACCATTATTTTACTTAGAATAAACAATAGAGCATATTATAGTGCTTCGACAAATGATAATTAATCATCAGTTTAGTCATAAATGAGTCATAATAAATTTGCTATATCAGAATGCTAATACAAACAATAGAATGAGAATATAAATGATGTGGCATAAATTATTTGATAAGGTATTTTCATAACTTACATATAAGTTTAATGTTTATATATATAAACATATGCAACTATGTATGTATAATGTAGATGGACACATATAGGCAGAATTTAAATATTAAAAATGACAAATGCTTAAAGGCTGTTACTAAAACCATCAAAAATTCTAAATAATTAAGATTTTTTTATTTAATTACTTGTCATTTTTTGAAGGAGGCATGAGCAGAATAATTGTTCTATGACATGTATAAAAGAAAGACAAGAATGTTATTTGATAATAAATCTCTAATTTTTTTAACTTAATCAAACCAATTATTAATCCGTTATGAAGTAAAAGATTATCAGGTCATTTTTACAATAAATAAATACTAGAAAGTTTTTCTTTTTTAAAAAAGTAGTTAAATAATCTAAGACATCCAAACTAAATTCTTTGTTACTAGCTTTATATGAACATTGCTTACATTTATAAATAATACTTTAGTGGTCAGTTTTCTTTAGTTCTTTAGTAATTTTATGTTTTATTGTCAATTACATAACCAGAAAGAAGTCAGTGCTAGACAGATGTTACGTGCTTGCTTGTATGTCAGAAGGATAGTTAACAAAGACATTTAACTCAAACAATATGGGAGGTGTTAACATTGTGAGCACTTGTATACAATTGCTAATATGTTGTGCACATGTGCAGACACAATAATATAAATCTGGGTTAAAATTTGAGGTATGATTGTGTCAGCAATTTGATTAACTAATTAAAATACAATTCAGTTAAACCAGGTGAAGTGATTTAAATGTGAAGTGCCCCACATATGTTCAGATACCTAAACACTTAATTCCTTTCTGGATGGGGCTACTTTGGGAACTTTACAGAAGGGGTTATGACCTTGCTCATGGAGTCACAGGATATGAGATGAGCTTTGAGAGCTTATAGCCTTTTCCTTCTTCCTATTTACTCACTTCCCATTTGCAGGTACGAGGTGATGTCCAGCATTCAGATTTGCCTTCCCAGTGCAATGTCTTTTTATCAGTATGAACTCCCCTGTCATTGCCAGCCAATCTTAATTCTCTTCCTTAAATTGCCTTTGAAATGCTATTTTATCAAGACAACAGGAAAATTACTAATGAATTATGCTTTTTATTTGTCATACTCCAGACTATAAATTACAAAATATATTACATACTGACTATATTTTCTTCCTCATTCCTCTACAGTTTTTACACAAATATATAAGAGAATGAGAGTTAAAACAGACTTTTTTTTACTTTGTTAACATATTTTCTTTATATTTCTCTAGCATGTTACAGTAAATTTTAAAAATAGAATGTTTAATTCTTCATTAATATTTTCTTTTAATTTTATAATTTCTACTACCCTAAAATACTATTTCAAGCCCTGATTTTTCATGAGAGTTTAAAATTTGAATAGTCAAAGTACAGAAACACTTAAAATAATTAGTAATAAATGAAAAAGAAAATATATAATTATACATAATATGTTATATATAATTGCTTTTGCACACATAATTAAATATATATAATTACTTTTAAATATTTTAGAGAAAATGCAATTGATCATCTAAAGTACCATGGATAAATCTTGGTAATATTTTCTTAATTTTGCCCACCATTCTTTTATTATATACAGAAGTCTGAAAGGAAACTGAGCCAATGTGGTGGTACATATCTACAATCCTAGCAAAAGAATTTGGGGAGGTACAGGCAAAAGAACTGACTAGACTTAGCAAAACTAAGTTGTTCCTGTGCTACACAAGATTCTTTTTTGTTGTTGTTATTGTTTTTTATTTTTTACTTATTTTTTGTTATGAATAAAGTCTTATTTTTTTCTGTGTATGTCCTTGTTCATGCTCCCTTCCCATTCCCACCTCTTCAAGATTCTTTCTAAGCAAAAAAAGAAAATATACAATATACAAAAGTAAATAAGAATGACTACTTTGTATCAACTCTAGAGTGAAGATTATGGCAGAATATTCTATATCCAGTATGTGGTTGAAAATAAAATATCTATTTCCTCATTATGCAGAAGGAGTATGCACATGGAAGTACTAACATGCCAAGCATACATGCCAGAAAAGAGACTTATGAATGTTGAATATTTATAAATTTTATGTTATATAGCTTTCTTGCCAAACTTCTGTCCTGTATTTTACAACCAAAAGCTTTCTAAACAATATACTTGAAAAGAATAAAAAGGAAAAGAATAAAAATGAGTGCAAAATGAAGATTCCATGAAAATAAGTATTGTTACCTTAAAAAAAAGGAAAATGATAAACTTGAGAATGCTTACTGCGATTCAATTTCAGAATGTAAAATGAGTCAAACTTTACCTTGTTCTCTAAGCAAATTTGAGAAAAACAAACAAAAAGAATTAATTATAGTGAACTAGATAGGACTTTTAGTACATAATTTTTATGAAGGAATTTATCATTAAAAGCATAATTATCCTACCTCTAGAAATGTAGTTACTTGTATTTCAGTAGCATTGAATGAGTTATATTTGTTTATATTACTTTTTATATAATGGATGCATAAACAGTTCAATTCTACTTGGAATATTTTACTAGCAAACGAAAAGAAACTACTCATAGAGAAACAACTTATAAAAATGTTTGCTGAGAATTCCCTTTTTAAATCTGCACCCCATTTTTTAATTGGGTTATTCAAGGTTTGGGGCTCTAGTTTCTTAAGTTCTTTATATATTTTAGAGATCAGTCCTCTATCACTTGTAGGATTGGTGAAAACATTTCCCATTACGTAGGCTGTCATTTTGTCCTATTGACAATGTCCTTGGCTTTACAGAAGCTTCTTTGTTTCAGGAGATCCCACTTATTGATTGTTGATCTTAGTGTCTGTGCCACTGGTGTTATATTTAGGTAAGTGGTCACCTGTGCCAATTCATTGGATGATAATTCCCACTTTCTTTTCTATCAAGTTCAGAGTGGCTGAGTTTAGGTTGACATCTTTGATCTGCTTGGATTTGAGTTTTGCACAGTATGACAGGCTTGGAACTATTTGCATTTTTCTACACACTAGCAACCAGCTAGGCCAACAGCATTTGTTACAGATACAGTCTTTTTTCTATTGAATATTTTGGGCCTCTTTGTTGAAGATCAGGTGTTCATAGGTTTTTGGGTTAATATCTGGGTCCTCAATTCTATTCCATTGATCTACAAGTCTGTTTTTATTCCAGTACCAGGCTGTTTTTATTACTGTAGCTCTATAGTATAACTTGAAGTCAGGGATGGTGATGCTTCCTGAGGTTCTTTTGTTGAGCAAAATTGTTTTGGCTTTCCTGTTATTCCAAATGAAATTGAATATTGCTCTTTCAAGGTATGCAAAAAAATGTGTTGGAATTTTGATGGGAAGTGCATTGAATCTGTAGATTGCTTTTGGTAGAATTCCCATTATTACTATGTTGATTCTACCTATCAAGGAACAAGGGAGATCTTTTCATTTTCTGATATCCTCTTCAATTTCTTTCTTCAGTGATTTAAATTTTTTGTCAAATAGATCTGTTACTTTTTTGGTTATAGTTACTCGAAGGTAATTAATGCTATTTGCAGCTATTATAAAGGTTGATGTTTCCCTTATTTTATTTTCAGTCTCTTTAACTTTAGTGTATAGATGGGCTACTGATTTCTTTGAGTTAATCTTTTATCCTGATCAGCAGGAGAATTATAAATGGCTGAAAGGCACTTGAAAAAGAGCTCAACTTCTTTAGTCATCAGAGAAATGCAAATCAAAACAATTCTGAGATACTACCTTACACCTTTCAGATTGGGTAAGATAAAAGACTAGATAACTGCTTATGCTGGAGAGGTTCTGGAGCAAGGGGAACAGTCCTCCATTGTTGATGGCGGTGTAATCTTGTTTAGCCACTCTGGAATGCAGTATGATAGTTTTCAGAAAACTGGGAATCAATCTCCCCAAGGATCCAGCAATACCACTTCTGGGCATATACCCTAAAGATGCGCGTTTTTCCTCTAAAGGTATTAGCTCAACTATGTTCATAGCAGCATTATTCCTAATAGCAAGAACCTGGAAACAACCTAGATACTGCTCAACTGAAGAGTGGATTGACAATGTGTGATACATCTACACAATGGAGTACTTACTCAGCAGTATGAAAAAATGATATCCTAAAATTTTCAGGCAAATGGATAGATTTGGAGAATATCCTCCTGAGCAAAGTATCATAAACCCAGAAAGATAAAGAGGGTATGTACTCACTAGTTAGTGGATGTTAAACAGAAATGAAAGCACACCAAAGCTGCAAACACAACCACTGAACAGCTTGGAATCTGAAACACCTTGGAGTGGTACCTTAGATGGCACTCCTTCTTGATTAACATCTGACTCAGTCTTGATGCATGGGTGAGGAAACTGGATCTGCCAGGAGTGGATGCTGAACTAAGCTACATTGGGACCTTGGGACCTCCTGCCCTTACTGGGGAGGAGATGAGGAGATGAGGAGATGAGGAGATGTGGAGAACCGAGAGTGACTGGAGGGTGTTGGAGGGGTAAGGGACCTTGAAAAAGGATATACACGTGACTTTATTCATAATAATAAAAAATGTTTGCTTAAGTGTGCATCTTGAAAAATACAATCTTTCTTGGTAAGAAATCTTGTCATTGTAGGAAGAAGGAAACTTTTTGCATTGTATCAGAACTTAGGAGGCAGAGTATAAATAAGAATTTTAACCAAATTTCTTCACTCTTGTTCCACAGCCTAAAAGTACAAAAGGCTTGCTAAATAATGTCAGGGACATTGATGACCCGCTTTGAACCCAAGTGCTTAAGAATATTTGTGTATCCAGATAAATATAAACAAAATTAATGATTGATATGAAGCAAAGTATTATAATAGGGGAAAATACTCTAAGATGTCCATGTTTTCTTCCTATGTGTTATTTACTAAAATAGCGTTTATAGGAATTCACAGAACATAAGAATTAATCATAGGCCTGTCTTTTCTTGGTGCTGTAGTGCACTTTAACAGTATGCAGCTCAGAATATAACAATGGTTTTGGAAATACTAATCACTATTTTAGCAATGTTGATTGTGACCTGGTTGTTTAACAAACCAAGTGCCTGCCTGACTGAACAAATTAAGTTATAAAATTTTAGTCACTTGAGTAAACCTTGGTCCCAGGGACAGGTTGCAATAATGAGCACCTGTTAAGATAATCTTTAGTACTGGACAAAATTATGCATGCTTTCAAGAAGTAGAAGCAATCAATAGTCCTGACAAGCTGAGATACCAAGGAACCACTATAATGACCATGATGATAGAATACCCCTAAAGAGACAATATTGACCCTTAAATATATGTATTTGTAACTTATAATCATACTGAAGGCCTACTTAACAATAGAGAAACCAGGCATTGTACAATAATCTTTATCAACTATACATTGCTAATGAGATCATAGGTCTTATAGGATAACTTAGTATTGCCACTTTTCTTTTATTATCAAAAGAAACTGTATTATATCATGCCATCAAATACCACATGCAAAGTGAAATAGACCAAATTGGATGTTATAAACAAGTATAGAGACCTGTGGCCCTATTTGGAAGAAATATCCAAATGGAAACTTGAAACAAAGAAGAGTTGTTAAAAAGAGAACTCCAAAATATTCTCTATTTCTCTGAATCAGAGGTCAGTCTTATGAAGCTGGGATATACCAGGAATCATGTAGTTTTCATATTTTGTGTTAGAGTTTATTCATCCTAACTGAAACCACTGAAGAGCTTTGAGCAGTAAGTAGCATGCCTAGTTTTCACTTTTTTTTAAATAAATGGAAGTTTATTTATGAAACTAAGAGATCAACAGAATGTATACTACAGTGCTGGAAGACACTTGGGTGAGTCTTTTCAACTGAATGAGAATGATTTTAATTGAAGAATATTATCCTGGTTTTACCAATATAAATTCCAAATGCATTTTATATACCTATTCTTATGTATTCAAATAAATGTATGACGCACCCTCATTAATATTTTTCTTCAGCAGCACAGACCATTAGAGCAAGTCACAGCTGGGTAAAGTATACAGAATAACTGACCATAGATGGATAATCAAATTGGATACATCCACAACACAGCTACTTTGCTTGAGACATATGGAACATCACAAAAGAGGAGACAGAAAGATTGTAAAAGCCAAAGAACCAAGAAGAAAAATTCAGTTGTGAGACTGCCTTCTAACTATGACAAGAAGCTACAATCCTGAAATTTTAACAGCATAGCTACTTAATCAAGACCTTAAAAATTCAACATCAGCAGTCATTTCAAAGTAGATGTCAAACTAGACATGAGAACACTGATGGAATCAAACCCCTGGAAGAACTAGAAGCAATTAACAGCTAAGAAGAGAATTACTTTCAACAAGGGAAGGGCCCCCATATTTCTTATTCAATACCACCCTGTCAGCCCCAAATCATGTGTATAAGGCTACAATAAATGATATTGGCAGGTTGTATTTACATGTTTATTTGCATATTTAACGGTAATACTTAAAGCAAAAAGACAGTAAATGTGTGAAGGAGGAGAAGTAGACACAGAGAAGCTAACAGAGAGAAGAAAGGGGGAAAATTATGTATTTGTAGTTTGATTTTAAAAAGATAAACTTTCATATATTAGCTGTTTGCATTGTTGATGTGACCAAATACCTAACTCTCCCCCTCCGCCGCAAAAAAAGACACATAAGAAAGGAGAGTCTTACCTAGACTTCCCTTGTAGTCAGAAGTTTCTCTGTTCTGCCCAGCCAGTCCCAAAGGAGACTTAGTCCTAAATAATCACACAAAGGCTTATATTAATTATAATAACCTTTTTGGCCTATGGAATAGGCTTATTACTCAACTCTTACTCTTAAACTAACCTGTAATTGTATCCAGGTATAGCCATGTGGTTGGTCCTTTTTCTCAGAACACCATTCTCATCTTTTTGTTAAACATCTCCTTGTCATCTGCCTCTGCTCTTCCTCTTCCCAGAGTCCTCTCATCTGGTAGCCCTGACTATTCTTCCTACGAGTTTTTTGGTCAATCAGCATTTTATTGAACCAATATTTACAATTACAAATATTTACAGTATACAAAAGCATTATTCCAAAGCATTGCATTCCTGGCTAAAAGTGACTGTTTTGGCTCCATGGCCTGATTCTTCACAATAGAGAGACATCTAAAATTACTTTCTCCAAGCCAATAGGGACCATGGTGGGAAAGGGGCAATAGAAGGTGATAGTCTGAGGAAGGGGAGGACTCTTGTCTGATGATTTCTGAAATGAAACCAGTTGATCCTAAAGGGAAAACTTTTTAAGATGGAAATTAAAACAATTCAAAATGCTTTTGAAAGTTCCTAAAACTGATCAGTTATTTCTTCTCCTTTCTCAAGAGTAATTGTCAGGCTTGAGGGAGTCACTCTCACACAAGCCATACAGGAAAAAAAGATTCTGAGACATACCAGTTACTTGGAAGATGCAAAATCCAGCCAAGTTGCTTGGAAGTGCCTTAAATCAACTGAGCCATCAGAAAAGGATGATTTCATACCTGTCTTGCTGCCTCTAGGCTATTCAGTGTGTCTCCGGGTAACAGCTTTTGTGTATTGTCATTCATGATGAGGTGGACAATTTTTTTTGAGTGATTTCTAATTCTGTAAGTAATTCACCTTCACCAATATTCCTGTAAGCAACTCCAAGGAAACATGTTTATTTATCAATTTAACTTTGCTGCTTTAAGTTCCTTCTATTGGAGCTTACTTCTGATTGAAGTATCATTTCTTTGGAAAATTCTGTCTCACAATAGCACAGAACTCTCTAAATATTATTCTATTTTTTCATTGTTCTAGATTCCAGAAACACTGTTCTATGCACTACTTTTGTGAAAATAAATTTATATAATTCCACATATAGTAAAATATAATATTTGTCTTTTTAAGGATTTTTTTTTTACTGAGCAAAATTTTCATTAGCTTCATTAGCACAGAAGTAAATGATTTTTTTCTTTTTATCTAAACATTACCTCATTGCTCACACACACATTTTCCTTATATGCTCATCTATCCTTGGATCACTAATATATTCTACCCTGTCTCCAATACTATTGGAATGAGCTATTGTTAAAAGTAGATAAAGACTCAGTAATATGAAAAAAATTGCCTTTCTGCTACCTTATTTTTTTATGTGAGTGAAATAATTTATCAAAAGTATTGAATATAGCCTACCATGATTATGAATCCAGGCCAATGATTTGTTGTTGTCTCACTCTATTCATCAAGGAACCCTAGGGATCATATTGCTTTATTAATCACAACTTCATTCAGAAAGCAAAAATACCTCACTTGGGTGATCTTATCTTGTAACTTTATATACCATACACACCCTCTTTAATTGAAGAACAATCTATATGTAAACTTACATACAACCGAAAGCCT